>JPET01000003.1:2020651-2150878 GCA_000732205.1 Verticillium tricorpus MUCL 9792
GGGGGGGGGAGACTAGCGACGCGGACAGTACCGAGAGCGAGGCTGGTGTCGGAGATGTCGAAGGCTGCGTCGTTAGGGCGAGCGGTGTGGTGGTCGGCACGCGGTACAGAGGCAGGAATGGGCAAGGTAGGTACGCAGATGAGACGAGCGACGGGTGAAGAGGGTGAGGAGGTTGAGGAGGGTGATGGTGTTTTTCTGGCGGGTGAGGGCCACGTATAGGGCGGATGCGAGGACAAGGCGACAGCTGCTGAACCTAAGGTACCTACCTACCTAGCGATGCCGGCTGGGCTGTCTCGCGACCGCCTGTCTGACTGACTGTTGTCTGTCTGACTGAACGACTGACCGCACCGCGCTACATGCACTGTCTGGGTACCGCTTACCATGGCACCTGATGGGTTGGGCGGACTCGCCGGGGGGTGTGTGGGCCAGAGGTACCTGTGGTCCTCCTCGCTAGCAAGGCTACGTAACCACGGACGCGATTGACGACGCCGAGACGCAAAAAGCCCTGGAACCACCAGGCGTCGACCGGCGTCCCAGGCGGATTCCAGCGCACCGGGCTGAGGCCCCCCCGCTCTGGGCGCTGATAGTGCGGTGGGGTCGAGGTACCTGTGTCGTCAACCCTACGAGCTGCTGCTACGAGCTACCTGACCAGCTACGAGTAACGAGCTACCAGCTACGAGCTACCCGCTACGAGTTTGTCAGCTCCACCTGCCAGACTGGAACACGCGGACTCGGGCCCTCGAGCCACGGCAGGGCGGCACCTTTCCAGCGCCCAAGACCCTGTAAAGTCTCGGCGTCCATCACAGGTTGTATTTTTTTTTCTGGTGTCCCTCCCTCGCTGCGTCTCCCGACTTCAGCTTCGCGTGCCCCGATCCAAACCCCTTTCGGCAATTGACAGACGGGCCGTGCAAGACACCGCCCACCTTCACCTGGCATGAACCTCCCCGTCTTTCTTCTTTAGCCCGCTGCCATCAGCTCGAAGCGCCCGGCTCCAGCTGTTCATCTCGCTCCATCGGGCCAGCAGAGCAGCAGCCATGTCAACAAACCAGGGTTCAGCCACCTGATGATCCTCAGCCGCACCGAGGACCTGCTGCTGGCTTTGGCACCTGGCTTCTGCTGGCTTCTGCACCCGGCTTCTGCTGCAGACATCATCGCGCGACGACCGTCACCCAGCGAGCTGCCACCCCATGATAGGACCGAACCACCCCCCCCACGTCTAACGCCTAGCCTCCTCGTCGAAAACACCGAAATATCGGATCGCAACACGGCCGCGACTCGAAGCACGTACGAGACCCCCCGCCGTCCACCCCGTTTCGCGGGGAACATCACCAATGCGGCCAAGTTCAGGGTCCAGAACCGTCGTCCTCGCATTTCGCAGACCCCATTGCCGGGTCTCGATGGACAGACTCCATCGCAACTGCCGTCCTCCGCCCTTCGCCGGTGTCGCTTATTTCGCTGCTTCATTCACGGCCCAACCGTCCGCTGGGAACCGAACGCCTTGCTTTTCCAGGCAACCTTGACGATCGTCGGTCCCAGATCGAGACAGGCTTCGGCTGCCTCATCGAGCAGGGACCGCCAGATTGCCCTTTCCGTGCACGCCCTTCGCCCCCCTCGGTAGCCACCGCGCCTCGATATCACCTCGATATCACTGCAATCATCGAAAAGATGCACCGGCCATATGCACCTCCAGGGGGGGCTCGGCTCCCTTCCCCATGCTCGACTGGGAAAGGTTCCGGTCACGCCGATCCTCGTGGCGCGCCTGAATGACCGGGGCTGGCATCTTTGCACGACGCAGGTGCTGGGGGTTCGCGGCCCAATGGGCGCGGCGCCGTCACTCACCACCCCTGCCACGCTCCGGCTCTATCACGACCACCATTCACGTGCCTCTAGAAAACAGACGTCGACCGTGGACCGAACCACCATTCCTCGCCGCCGCCGTCCATTGAGGCCGCAGCACCAGGCATTCTGCAGACCAACTGCTGCCCTCAGAATCTACGTGCCTTTCCGGCGTGCTTCGACCAGCGTCCAATCAAGGAGTCGCCGGTCGCAACCCACTGCTAACGCCTGATGGATGTCCTGCTGCACATCAACCGCATGTGCATGTTCGTCCCATTCTGCAAACCGTGACTTGGGCTCAGCTCGGCGCCCGACCCCGCTCGTGTCCGTCGTGCTGGGACCTCACCTCCCTTCACGGGAAGGCGACGCGGTACGGCCTCCCGGATCCCACGAACCTCGACGCAACGCAGTGAGTGAGTGATTCTCGACCTGCCACACTCTCAGGAGAGGTTGCGTCCCACCCCTTCCCAGAGGCATCCGACTGGCTGCGATCTGACGTGCGACAAGCACGGGCAGGCCGGTGCAGATGCGGAATCTGCCACGATCGTGACGCTCCCACACTGCCCCGTTGTGCTGTCCTCTCTGGCCATCCTGACATGGGTGGCGGTCTCTGACGTGCCCGCCGCCGCGCTGGCGCCGCATCGACTGCGTGCCAGCGGCTGAGCCTCCGCAGCGCGTGCGGCCTCCGGGCGTCCTGCACGCCCCTTGGCGGCTTAGTGCCCGTCATCCGTACCGTAGGGCTGGGACCGTGGAGGGTGCTGTTTCCTCCTCGTGGCTGTGCCTCGCTTGCCGTGCCCCTCTGGCCGAGACCATGTTGTGACGCTTGGTGTGGCTCGTTTCGTCTCTGTGGGCGGCCGATGGGACTTGTGACGTTCGGTGTGGCTTGTCCAGTGTCTGTGGACGGCCGATGGGACTCTTTCGGAGGCCTGCTGCTTCGGATGAGGAATCGTCAACGTGACGGCGCAAACGCAGTGATGAGCCCGTAGCGAGCGGTCCTTTCGGTCAATCTCACACGATCCAGGCTGGAGCCGTGCACAAAATTTCTGGCCTGAGGAGGAGGGTGACGTTTTCTGGTCTGACGAGTAGGTTGAACAGTATTCTATTAGATAGCTGCCTGACGAGTGGGAGAAGGTCACGGTCCCGAACACTACTTGTCCGACCGGTACTGCAAGCTGTTGAGAACACGGCCGCAGGCGAAAAAGCCTGTTCCACTCTCATCCAGTCTCTGACCAACCCAGAACCGAAGTAAGCATAAACGTTCTGCATCAGCCTGCGAACCGTCCGGAGATATCCTGCGGCGGCCCGTGATAAAGATACATGCAGGCGCTCGCTGCCTGCACCATGTGCATGTCGTGCTCGCCTTGACGTTTGGACATGCACGCTTGCTCGGGTCCATCAACGCCAGGAGATCGCATAATGTGGAAACAGCACACGAGCCTCGTGATTGACGGCCCCCAGCAGCGGAACAGGATGCAGACACCTTCGTGATCACGGCTACAAAAATCTGGCGATGGGCAAATATTGCAAGCCGGATGGCCATGGAGAGAGCGCAGCAAGAGGGGATCACCAGCACCGAGGCAGACGAGAATATCAGGGACGCAAGGATACGAAACGGCGGCTCGAGCGCTCGTCCGTCGACAAGATCCGTGTCGGATCCGATTATGCGGCTGCCTCTTGTGCGCCGAACGCAAAGTCATGGTCCTGCCGCGAGGACCTGCCGCCCCCGGGCCGCCCGCCGTGCCCTCTCCGGGGTCTTCTCATGATCTACGGCGGCAGGCCGGCCGGAGAGCCCGTGCCGCGTGCTGTGCAAACGGTCAAGGAGTCTGCCGCCTCGCCAGCCTCTCATCCGCCGGCCTTCCCGTCCATCCAGCCCAACCACGAGGCGGGAACCGGGAAGCGGCAGGTCCTCGAGGCGGCGTGTCAGGTGCCCGCCATCTTGACGTCGTCCCCGGCCTTGACGCTCTCGCCCTCTTCGGGCGCCCGCATCATCCACGCCATCACGCCCCACACCATCTCCATGGCCGCCACGCGCTGCTCGACGAGGAACAGGTCGAACCACCGGCTCCGGCGCACCTCCAGCCGGCCCCAGCTGCGCGTCGCGCCGTCGTCGCTCGCGCCCGCGAGCACCTCCAGCAGACGGTCCGGCACGCGCACGCGCAGGATGCTCACGTGGTGGAACAGGCAGCTCACGACGTAAATGTCGTCGTAGCCCGCGCCGCGCGCCTTACCGATGGCCTCATACCGCGTCTTGTGGTCCCACGAGGCGGACGGCGGGCGCACCATGCGGTAGTTGTCGTAGATGCTCATCTGCTTGCGCGGGCGCTTGCTCGCCGGCATGCCGGGCGCGGCGCCCGGTCTTGAAGACGACGACGACGACGACGACGAAGAAGATGAAGAGGAAGATGAGTGACCGAGGGCTGCGGTGGCCTCGGCGGCTTTCCTGTCGCTGCCCGGGACGTCCTTGTCGCCGGCGACGGCGTCGCGGTCGACCTCGCGGCCGATGGGCCCACCTTGGCCGCCACCCCAGCGCCGCTCGGTGGTCCACCACTGGCCGTCGCCCGGCCGGCGCTCGGTCCTGCCCTCTCGGGCGCGGTGCTGCGCCGTGACGAGGGCGGCGACGATCTCGCGGGCAAAGTCAATGGTGTGATCGGCCTCGGCGTCAAACGTCGTGGTGGCGCGGGCGGACACGGCGCCGAGCGGCCCGTCGACGAGGCCCTGACGAGCGGCATCACGAGTGCGGGGGCTGCGGAAAATGAAGGTGCAGCCCGAAGCAAAGTAGGAGCTACGTCGAGAAGACGGCTCGGCGCCGTTCTGGGAGGAAGGGCCGGCCGAGGGCGCAATCAGGTGAAGACGGGGCTCCGCCCGCGGCGCGGAGGCGTTGCAGCCGAAGTCATAGGCCACCAGCTTGAGGAAGGCATTGACGAGATTTTGGCGGTAGTCACCGGGCATGGAGGTGCCGGCCGCCGTGCGCATGATGGGAGATGCGTCCTCGGGTTTGTCTGCGTCGCCAGGAGCAGCACCCTGGCGGTCAGATGACTCGTCTGCCGAGTCGACGGCGGGAGGGGGGGGCTTGGACGTGTCCGGCCAAAAGGTGGTGAAGGCCTCCAAGCAGCGGTAGAACTCGTAGGCATTGCCGAGGCGGGCCTGCTGCTGTCCTTTGAGCGGGGGCAGGCGTCTCACGACGCGGTAGGCATCATCGTTGGAGATGGACAGCTCCCGCCTCCGGTCCTGGTAGGTCTGGCAGCCGGGAGACTGGGCGCCCGTGTTGAGGGGACGCTTGGTTTCGTCGTTCCGCTGGCGGGCCTCGTCGGCTGACAGCGCATCCCAGGCGGCGAAGTCGGGGAGGTAGGCCGGGTCGGGCAGCAGGTCGGCGGCGGCGGCGTCGGGGATGAGGTGCACGCCGAGGGCGTCGAAGATGGGGGGCGCGACCTGGCCGGGGCGGTAGACTGTCTGCAGGAAGTTGACTAGAGGCTGGGCGGAGGATGCAGGTGGCGAGGGTGGTGAGTGCAGCTGCGGTTGGGTGTGAGGCAGGGTGATAGGGGTTGGTGGCGGGATGTCCTTGGGGTCGATCCTGGCGACCCGCGGCAGGCTGGCTAGAGCGGTGTTAGTGACGGGCGCCGGACAACAAGGGTGGGTGCCGGGTCGGGCAGAGGGTGAAGAGGGACGAGGGAGTCGGAAGGGCAAGGTGCCGAGGCGGAGGATGAAGAAGGGGAGGAGATCAGGCACGGAAAGGTCGGGTCGCGGTATGAGGGGGCGGGATGGGCGAGAGGGCGCGCATTGCGGTGCTTCGAGAAAGAAGATGAAGTGTTTGGCCGGGGTCGACGCGCACAGGGATGGGGCTCGGAAGACGGACAGAGGCAGGAGAGACAGGCAGAGGCAGAGGCAGGGACGTACCAATGGCGGGGAAAGCACCAAACATGATGGTGGTGGTGGTGGTGGTGGTGGTCAGGACGCGGTGCTGAACAGGCCGGGCAGGGAGCTTGCCAGCATGAAGCCTGCGTTCGTGCTATCAACGAGCGGCCACAGCTATAGCCACCTGAGATGGTGGTGTGCGGTAGGGTGTAGGCCGTACGCAGGCTGGTGAGCAGCAAATTGGTGAGCAGCAGATTGGAGAGCTGGGCGGCGAACGGCAGGGCAGGGCAGCCAGGGCAGGTCCCGTCCGATCAGGTCAGGTCGGTCGAAGCGAGGTGAGCAGCCAAGAAGGAGGAGAGTCAGTGCGCGGGCCTGCCAGGTGGGTGGAGGTGTCGATGGGTGTCGATGGCCGTCGATCGAGGCTTAAGGATGGGCGTCGGTTCGGGCTGGCTGAGTACTGTCTCTGGAGATGGAGGTACGGGCGGGCGGGCGAGCGATGAATGGCGGATGGGCCGGGAGGCGTCTCACGATGCGAGGCTGGCCGAGTGACGTAGGGGGGGGGGGGGGGGGGGGGGGGGGGGGGGGGGGGGGGGGGGGGGGGGGGGGGGGGGGGGGGGGGGGGGGGGGGGGGGGGGGGAGGCGGTGAGACGAGAGAGACTCGTGTGTTGTCGAGAGACCCAGAGACACGGTCTGCTAGAGGCGAGCCGAACAGCGAGCGAGTGAGCGAGGCTGTGTTGTGTTGGGCTGTGGTGGAAGGAGGCCAGAAGCGAGTCACGGCGACGCGGACTGTATCAATTCGAACGAGGGTCAGTCGTGTGTGTGTGTGCCTGCCTTCCGTGGTAGTAAGATGAGGTGAGGTCAGGTCAGGCAGTGGCAGTGGCAGAGCACAGCAGCAAGGAAGGAGCAAGAAGGGAGTGAATGAGGGGTCGCGCCAAGTGCCTCCACTGCTCGCCCGCCCAGCGTCGGCCCATGGGCCCTCTGATTGGGCTCGACCCAGCCTGCTGCGGGGGAGCCGCGTCGCACGGGCCGGTGCCGCCCCCTTCCAGAACCCTGCCACTCGCCAGTCGACCACGCCGCCCTGATTGGCCGCGTTCCTGACTAGCCGTGCCGTCGCCCATCCACTGCAGACAGACTGAAGGGTGCCTACCGACCTACCTACCAAGACCTGACGGCTCTCTGCCAGGCGACGACGACTCTCTGCCAGGCGGCCACGCGCTAACCACCGCCGCCGCTCCACCGCCCGCCTCCCCTGGCCTTGGCTCATTACAGGGCCCCCCCTTCGCCCGCACCACGCTGGTGTGTGCCGTGCACGCTGCCGCTCTGGTCGGTCTGGGCCTTGTTTTGGATCGTGTCTCGCCAGTCGCGTGGCTGTCCCGGGTCATCTAGTTCGCGCGGCGCCTCGCCGATCGTTGCCTCTTCCCTTCTGAAATCCTGCCCTCCTCTTCCCAACGTGCCGCGCGAACGGTGGCTGGCAGTGAAGTGCCATCCCATCACCACGGGACGACAAGCGCGACTAGCAACGTCACCCAGCTGTCAGCCCTCGCTAGGTGACCATTACGCATCGCCCGCTAAGCCCAGACAGCAGCACCCGCCAGAAGAAGAAAAGACAGATTTGGTGTCTGTCACCCAGGCATGGTGACATGGCCGTCGAGCGCAATGGCCCGTGGACTCGGCACTGGCGCGGCGGACGAAACGGCAAACATTCATCATTCGTACCATCGCATGCCGTGAGTCGCATGGCGGCCCCTCCTAAGAGAGAGAGAGAGAAAACCTTATTGCCGAGCTTGTGCCTGTCCTGGTCGTCGCGGCCGTCCTGCAGCGGGTGTTTCTCTCTCCCGCGTACGGATAGGACTCGTGTGTTATTCTTGGGTGTCAGAGTGGGCTCCGGCTTCGTCAGGAGGTCACCTCGAGCCCACCGTCCGGGGTCCGCGTCGTATAAACGTAAGGAAGAACATGCCGTGAAGCAAATCCACTTTCCCCCCCTTCTCCTGGCTGGCTCGTGCTGCGTTTCTCCGGAGGCCGCGATAGACGGGACGACGGGCACCTGCGACCTGACCGGCGCGTTTGCTCGAACACCGGAACGACGCCAGAGAAGGTGACAGAGAAGAAAAAGCAGCAGCAGATAGATGCCCGCTTGGACATTCAGAATCGAACATTCCGCACTGGGATCGGGCTGCTTTCCCTTTCCGTCGGGCGGCCGGCCGACCCTCGGACGCCTCGCGCTGTGGCTTGCGCTGGTCGACCCATCGGTCGGGGCCGTCCTGCGTCATCTCGTCATGAAGGCACCAGCGCGCGAGCAGACGGACCTAGGAAGCCTGGCGGAAAAGCGCGCGAGGGGAACAAAGAGCGCGGGCGTGCGAGGTGTGGCCGGAGCGAGGATGTTGCCTGCCTGCGCGGGGCGCAAGAGAGACGTGGGCAGCAGCCGTGGGCAGCAGACGTGGCCAGTGGCCAGTGCCAGCGAGTGAGGCGGGCAGTGAGTGAGCCGAGGGCGGACCAAGCTTGCTTTAATCTAACCGTCGTGTGTGCGTGTGCATCCATCACCAGGTGCGTCAAGTGTGTGTCGGGTGCCGTGTCTGGACTCTCCTCCATCGATCGGGCGTCAGTCAGGCAATCCCCGCCAGGGCGCTGGGAATGGCCCGCGGGGTGATTAGTCCGTGGCTCTCGCACTTGCTGGAGGTGAAGACGATATGGTAAGGCAAGGTAAGGCAAGGTAAGGCAAGGTAAGGTAGGTAGTCAGTGAGCATGCCACGCCCTCTGGCGATGGGGGTCGGCCTCGGTTGGAGGCAAGGCGCAAGGAGGGTGGCATTCGCTTGCGGGCTGTCAATAGGTCGAGGTACCTCGCAGGTGTGGCTTGCGTGTGGAAGTTGAAGACACCGGTGAGCTGCGAGGGCTGCGTGGTGTTGGTGTTGGTAGTGGTGGTGCTAGGCAAAGGTGCGAGGTGCGAGGTGTGCGCGAGGTTCGCGTCGTGGTTGAAAAGAGGCAATAAGTGGGACGGCCGCATTGGTCGGGGCAGGGATGACCGCACTGGCTTCCATGCTTCAGGTCTGTCAGAGGACAGGGAACCCGCCAGACCAGCACCCGGGCGCTCCCTGCGTCCCGACACCAGGCCCCTGCCGACCCCTGCAGGCCCCTGCCCGTCCCCCTCCTTGCCCCCCCAGATCCCCCTGCAAGGTACCACGCTCACCATCAGAGACACCCCGGCCCCGGCGACGAAGGCCTGCACTCCGACACGCTCGAGCCACCGCCCAACTCCTCCTCGACGCATCGTGACCAATCCACACCCTCCTCCCTCATCTATCAAACAACCACCCTCGACGCCAGCCGCCCATGCCACCCCGGGATCAACACGCTGGCCAGACCGTCTTCCCAGCACCCAGCACCCAGAACCCGGCACCCAGCACCACCGCGACCATGGACGACAGTCGACAGCATGACCGGGACAGCCCATGACAACCATGACAACCCACTCACCCGCCTCCTCCACCCTCTTGCCCTTTCCGCCTTCCACGTTCCTGCGTGATCTCCTCCTCCCGCTCTCTCCCCCCCATCGTGATCCTCCTTCCGGGCCCCCTCCCCTTCGGCCAATTTTCACCACTAGCCACTTCGCTTCGTCCACCGCAATCTTACCTCGACAGGCATCATTGCAGGCATCGTTCCTCTTTGAGCCGCCAGCAACGCGCCCGTCGCCCAACTCGTCTCTCCTCCATACAACACCCCCCCATCGACCAGAGAGAGCTGTGCTCTCTTGTCCCCCTCTCCTTCGACAACCGCTCTTTTTTTTTCAACCTCTTCCAGATCATCAGTCTATGCCTGTATGATCTGTTCCGCAGACTAGATGGCCGCGAAGGCTTCCTGAGTTTGTGTTTTCTCTTCTTGACCCGTCTCGACCGGGCTCCCTTTTCTACCCCCTCCTTGGACCTCCGGACCGACGACCATATCGACGACCGGCCATCTCGACGACAGACGACAGACGACCGACGGCAGACGACCGACGAACCACATTCCTTTGCGAGCGACAGGCATCGCCACCACACACACACCTTCCAACATGTCGAGTCCAAACCTCCCGGACGGGGCTTTCTTCACCAGCATCAACGGCAGGCGCTGTACCGCCATCCCCAGGGAAGGCGCCCAGCAGACCACCAGAGAGGCGCAGACCACCACCGCTGAGGAGCCGACACCAACGCCGACGCCTCCCAGGCGCGAGACGTCGACACCACCGGCCGACCCTCCCCAGCGGAATCCGCCCCAGAGCGATCCCCCGGCCAGAGCCTCACCCTCGCCCTCGCCACGACCGGACCCTCCTCAACGAGATCCGCCCCAGGCAGAACCACCGCGGCAGACGCCGGCCGACCCTCCTCCGCCGCCGCCGCAGGAATCCCAAGAGACAACGAGTACATCCAGTACGACTAGAGCCTCCCCTTCACCTGTCATCACACCACCCTCCTCCCCTCCACAGCCCATCCGCACCGTCATCTCCCCGCCCCAAGCCTCACAGATCCAGAACCCTCTTGTGCCACCCACACCCCAACGGCCGCCTCCTCTCGCGGAGGATGGCCGTGGGCCCATTCTCATGCCCTCCCTGACCCCTCCCTCACCCATCCGCCCCCCTCCCCTAGCAGACGAGCAGCCGCGGCCGGCACCGCCATCCCTAGCACCACCGGGGCGGGAGACGGGAGCCGAGCCGAGCACCTCCGCAGCCACCGCGCCTGAAGAGACGTCCGTTCTGGTGCCAGCGCCGCCGGCTGCTCCCGTCCTGACGCCCCCCACCTCCCCCCTCGCCCCTGTATTTCCTTCCCTCTCTGACACGCAGCCGTCCGCTGTAGAGACCAGTCAGACTGATCAAGAAGCAGCCCCCACACAGGCAAACCCGGTAGTCGTGGATGGATCCCAGAGCGAGGTGGAGGGACCACTTGTAGGGCCTTCGTCCACCGAAGACGAGGCGTCGTTGATCACGAGCGCCCCCGTGCCCCTGGGACCAGGAAACCAAGCAGGCGAGGACGCGGTGACGACGACGGGCCGAGAGACGCCCCTCATCACCAGCCCATCCCCGGGAAGCAGCTCCGACGATGGCGGATCCGGCTTGTCGGCAGCCATCATCGCAGGTGCCGTCGTGGGCGGCGTGGCCTTTCTTACCATCTGCGCCCTGCTCTTCTGGTTCTGGCGGAAGAACAAGAAGAAGAGACGCAGCACCCTCCTGACGCCCCTGTCGACGCAGCCGCCCTCGATGCGCAAGGAGCGGCCCTACATATTCGACCAGGAATCCGTCGGACCCACGCCGCGCTCGACCAAGTTCAAGGCGGCGCTGGGGTACAGCTTGATGCGCCTCCGCGGCCAGGTCAGCGGCGTCTTCTCCTTCGGCCACCGCCGCAGCTCGAGCACCGTCCTGAGCAAGGAGCAGTCGCAGTCGCAGTACTCGGACATTACAGGGCACAGCCGCAACAACTCGGCCATGTCGGACCGGGGCGCGCCGCAGGCCGTCGTGGTCACGAACCAGGACCGTGCCCGAGACTGGTGGGACAGGCTGAAGATGGACGCCCTGTTCAACTGGCGTCTCCGAAACGACCGGCCCATGGACCCGGACCCCTTCGCGTCTGTCCGGGAGAAGCAGAGCGAGACGGTGAACAACAACGCGCAGCCCGACTTTCTGACGCTGCTGGGCATGGACGAGAAGGAGGTGGAGCGCGAGGCCCAGCGACGCCGCGCGAGCCGGAGGCACGGCAGCACGGCGTCGATGGAGCACTTCCTCGGCGGCCTGGGGCTCAACATTGACAAGAACCCGGATCCCTTCTCGGACAGCAACGCGCTGCCCAGCGAGCCGACGAGGCCGGCACCGACCAACCCCTTTGCCGACAGCAACGCGATTCCGGCGCCAGGCTTTGCCGCGCGACCGGGCGCCAACTACATCGAGGCGCTCCGCCGCTCGCGGGGCACGTCGTTCGGGGGGCTCACGACGCGGCCGCCCAGCACGCAGGCGCCACGGTCGCCGCGGTACGACTCGGTGTACCGGGAGTCGGGCGGCAGCGTGGACAGCTTCGCGACGCGGCGCAACAAGTGCCGCTCGGACCCGTTCGACCTGGAGCGTCCGGACCTGCTGCTCAGCCAAGGCGGCAGCGTGGCGGGCCACTCGCGAACGTCGAGCGGGCCGAAGAGGCCGTGGCCGGCGCACATGAGGAGCGAGAGCTTCCAGTCCAAGTACAGCAGCGGCGTGGGCTCGAACGGGTGGAGCGAGCCGGGTCCGGACGTCGGCGGGGCGGGGCGCTGGACCTCGGACAGCCCGACGTCGGGCTACCGGCCGGGCGAGGAGCCGCAGCGGCAAGGCCGGCGGCTGAGCGGGGGCAGCCAGCAGACGCAGGGCAGCGTGGGCAAGGCCATGTAGGCTACGGCCAGAACGACGAAGGAGAGAGAGAGAGAGAGAGAGAGAGAGAGACTGTGTTTGAATACCCCCGTCTTGTGGGAGGAGCGTTCGTTGAAGAGGTTGGTTGACACGATATTACCGAGGGACACATGATTCACTATATCCATTCGCTATACTTAGTAGTAGGGGGGACACGGCATGATACCGAAAAGACGACGGGTCACTGGTGTTGGGGTGTCCGGGTTGCTGCGGCGTTTGTGCCGCTGCGGACTCGTTTCGAGGGTAGCAGTTTTAGTCGATGGAGGTGGGGGAGGCCAGACAGTCAGGGCCGAGTCGTCTTTCGCAAGACACCAATTATTTTTTTACCCGTTCCCCGCGTCGTTCGTGTGTGACTTTTGGTCTTCGTCACTCTGCCTCCCTGACACGGCGCTGACTGTGAAGGGGCATCTATGTGGTGGCACGTGTGGGGGAGGGGTCTGGTGAGACATGGAAGATGCCGTGGGCTGGCGGCAGGTCGGTACCTGTCGGACTAGTGAGTACGTGCTGGGAGATCAGCCAGCAACGGGCGATCCACCGCTGACGTCGACGTGGCTGATAGGGCTGGCGGCCGACGGCTGAAGGCAGGCGGCTGGCATGGATACCGGAGCACGGTACATTATGTCATGGCCAGCTGGCGACGGACATGGCTGGGGCTTCCCGATCACCTCACCTCACTCACCTCACCTTACGCACCTCACCTCGCTCACCGCATGCCCCACGCAGCTGTCCCGCGCAGAACAAATCTTCTGGATCAGCACCGGCAGGATACCAATCGCGGCCCCTCCCTGCGTCTGCCTTCTCTCTTGACAGTGCACACAACGTCGGCCGTCTCTGAACGCATCACAGCCCAGCACGTCGACCCCTCCATAGGCCAGAACCAGAACCGCGCCGGGTCTTCGTTTCGCCGCCCAGTCCCAGCACCGGACCCCGACAGCCAGTCTCCCTCCCGCTTCGACTTCATGACACATTGAATGCCACGCCCCCAGCTCATCCTGACACATTGGCCGCCCGACCTGACCGCACACTTTCGACGTGTCCCCTTCTCGACGCTTCTAGGCCCGTCCCTCGCTTGGGGCCCCGACCGTATATCCCGGCCTCCGCCCACGTCGCTCGTCTCGCGATACCCTCACGTCCAGACGCCCGCCCCAGCCCCAGACAGCCCGACAGACCGACCGTCCGTCCGACAGACATCAGCCAGACACACCCGCATGGCCACCCCCCGCGCCTCGCAATGTGGTCCAGCCTAACCCGCCACTTCTCCTCCCCGACCATGTGCCGTACGGACTTCCGCCGGCACCGCCGCCTACGCCGTGACGGCCTGGGTACCTCGCCGCCTCGCCCCAACGCGTCACACGGCAGCCGACGTCCCCCGCGACGTCATCTTCGGGCGTCTTCGTGCCCGCCCACCTCCACCGCACGGCCAGCCCCTTCCGCCCGCCGCCCCTCGACCCCATCGTGCTGCGCGGCTACCGCGACGCCACCCCGCCCACCGCCCGCCTGCTGACCCACGCCGTGGCCGAGGAGATCCGCATCATGCTGCCCGAGCGCCTGCGCATCATGGAGGACTGGAACCTCGTCTACAGCCTCGAGCAGGACGGCGCCAGCCTGCACACCCTCTACGCCAAGGCCGCCGCCGTCTACGGCCGCCGCATCGGCTTTGTCCTCGTCGTCCGCGACGACGGGGGGGGTGCGTTCCCTCTTTCTGTCTCTCCCTGCTTTTCTGCCTCTGCCCCTGCCCTCCCCCCCCAGCACCCAAGCACCCGGGCACCCACTGACCCTGCCAGACCTTCGGCGCCTACCTCTCCGAGCACCCGCGCCCGGCGCCCGGCTACTTCGGCAACGGCGAGTGCTTCCTCTGGCGCGCCTCGGCCCTCGCCGGCCTGCCGCCGCCCCCCTCCGCCGACACCGACCACCTGTCCGCCGCCACGCGCACCACCACCATCTCCGCCGCCCCCGACCTCCTCACCGGCGAAGCCCCCCAGCCGTCCCCCTCGACGCCGACCCTGCTGCCCCCTGCCCCGGCCGCCGCCGGCAGCAGCAGTCACAGCCCGAGCCCGTCCCCCGCCGCCGAGTCCATCCGCTTCAAGGCCTTCCCCTACTCGGGCGAGAACGACTACTACATCAACTGCGAGACGGGCTTCCTCAGCATGGGCGCCGGCGACGGCCACTACGGCCTCTGGCTCGACGGGTCGCTCGCCCGCGGCCGCAGCGGTCGCAGCCTGACCTTTGGCAACGAGCCGCTCAGCGACGAGGGCGACAAGTTCGGCGTCCTCGGCGTCGAGCTGTGGGTGCTCGGCACGTCGTAGCGGGCTGACCCTCGCTGTGCGCACGAGGAAATGGATACGGCAGGGGGGCCGGAAGAGAAAAGCGCCAAAGAGGGAAAAGAAGAAAATGAAGTCAAAGAAGGAGAGGAAGTAAAAGAGAGAAAGGAAGGACAAGAAGGAAAGGAAGCAAATCAAGGAAAAGAGAAAAAAAAGGCAAAACTCGCCTCGGAGACCTGGCCGCTGGCCGACGGGCATCATGACTGATATACGACCCCACCCCCCTCCGCGGGCAGATGATGTTGGCGGCTAGATACACACATATAATGATACCCTACGTTTGAACACGAGTCTTCAGCTCGCACCGTGGCCCCCGGCGCCCACACCCTGGCGTGAGCGAAAACGATGCTGCATTTCCAGACTGAGTGCCACAGCAAGCGCAACAGACACGAGTCACCAGCTACTCCCCCACAGCTCACCAGACAGACACCACAGTCACCACAGTCACCAGGCCCAGACGCATCAGAAAGGTAATGGAATGCTAAGAAATCGAGACGTTGCCTATCCATCGTCACCCAGGTACACACAGCTCATGCCAAGGTCCGGTTCGCCCTGTTGTCCTCGCCGGGCGCCCGCGGCCCGGCGGGCCCATATTCGTTCTTTCACTTCTATAATGTCCATGACCGGATCCCCGCATCCCCACATTCTGGGCACACCCCCCTCCCCTCCCCTTCACATCTCACCGCTCTCACCGCATGATCTCCTGGTAGATGAGCTGCTTCAGCTGCTCCTTGCTCAGTGTGTCCTTGTGCTTGTCAAAGTCGAAGAACTCCTCGGGGATGGGCGGCGCGGTGGGCTCGTCTTCGGGGTCGTGGTAGGGCTCGAGGTACGGGTGCTTGAGGGCCTCCTCGACCGTGATGCGCTTGACCGGGTTGAAGGCGAGGAGCTTCTCCAGCAGGTCGAGGGCCAGGTCGGACGTCTTGGGGAACAGCGTTCGGAAGGGCACCTTCTTCTTGAAGGGCAGCGAGCGGATGTACTCGCGAGCGCGGCGCGACTTGATGCCGTAGTAGTCCTCCATGGTCGGCGTGCCGAGAACGTCGAGGATCAGCGTCAGCTGGTGGTGGTCTGGGAGCGGTATGTCAGCTTTCGTGCGTCGCAGGGCATGCGGGCGCGGGAAGGGGAGACTCACAGTCCTTGCCGGGGAACAGGGGCTTGCCGCTCAGCATCTCGGCCAGGATGCAGCCGACGGACCACACGTCGATGGCCTTGGTGTACTCCTTGAACGTCAACATGATCTCGGGAGCGCGGTACCATCGTGTCGCGACGTATTCCGTCATGAAGCCCGAGTTGTCCTCCTGAGATGCGGCCGACCGCGCCAGACCAAAGTCGCAGACTTTCAGGTCGCAGTTCGCGTTGAGAAGCAGGTTCGAGGGCTTGAGATCACGGTGGAGGACGTTGGCCGAGTGCATCGCCTTGAGGGCGCGCAGGGTCTGGTAGATGAAGTATTGGCAGTGGTCATCGGAGAGATCTTGGGTGCGGATGACGCGGTGCATGTCCGTCTCCATGAGCTCCTGGGGGCAGGGGCGGCAGGTGTTAGCCAGGTGAACGAGCGATCGCTGGTCCTCGCGGGACGGCAGTGGGGGGGAAAAGGGGGGGGCACAAACCTGGATCAGGTACACCTCGTTGAAGGTGTCATAGCCACGGGGCTTTTGGATGTCGAGGATGGAGATGATGTTCTCGTGGTTGAAGTACCTCAGAAGCTTCATCTCGCGGAGGGTTCTCAGACAGAACATGGAGTGGTCGAAGGGGGTGATCTTCTTGATGGCGACCTTCTGGCCCGAAGGCTTGTGTATCGCCGAGCTGGGACGGGTTAGCAGGCAGGCTCGGGGCGCGTGAGAGCAGCTCGGTGGCGCAGGACATACCAGACGACGCCGTAGGCACCCTCTCCGACGACATCCTGAATGTCGTACTGCTCGCTGACGTTGAATGAGATCTTGCGGGACCCCGAGGCGTTGGGGGCGTTGCTGCGCGACATGATTGCGGTGCGGCGACGACGGCGGCTTCTGGGAGGTAGGGCTTGTGTGCGTGGTGAGGGAGGAGGAGATGGAGTGGGAGGCCTGATATGACTGTTCAGGAGCTATCGCACGGTTACTTGGATCAAAGACGGCTGAGCAGTCGCGTGGCGCTGCGTCGCTTTCGGTAGGGTTGACAGCAGAAAGGATGGTCGGCTGTCAAAGGTTTGTTGTGTGTCTGAGCGACCCTTGGTGAAGTCGAAACAAGGCACGGGAGAGGGTTTGTCGGTCAAATCCAGTCAATGGACTGACATGGGGTGAGGGGCGGGGGGAGCGGCGACGGGGGACGGGGACGGCGAGAAAGGAGGTTGAGCAGGATGGGAAATGTGTTCTTGGTGAGCCGGGCTGGCGGTCGGCGTCCAGGATGGTGTTCGGGGGCGGCCGCTGTTTCTTGATCCGCTCGGACCTTGAGCTTTGCGTTGTGTAGCGTTGCGTTGCGTTGCGTTGCGTCTGGAAAGGAGGGGCCCGCTCGTGCTCGTTGCAGGACGGACGGGAAGTGTTTTAGTGTCGTCAACGTCACGCGTCGGCCATGGAAGGTCAAGGCTTTCTTCCCCGTTCAGGCTGGCTCTTGGCAGCAAGGTCAAGGTGGCCGTCGTGCGACTATGTCGTCAGAAGGCAGCGTGGAAACGGGCGTCTGCGAGGAGGAGAGGCGACGAGATTAGCTTCGTTCGGCCGCGAGACAAGAGCAGCTCGGTGTCACACAGCTGCGGGGGATGATGTTCTGGAGAGCGGGGTGGCTAGAATGGAACAAGAAGGGAGAGGGCAAGCGCTTGAGGGGGATATATGATGCGATGTGCTTGCGGTCTGGATGCGAAATGTGCAGAGGGAAGCCAAGCTCGGTGGGAGGAGGTTAATGCTGCTACTACTGCGCGACTGGTGATGGCGGGGAAGGGGAAGGGGAGGAGGAGGATTGAGTACGGGACAAGACCCCCCCCTGGCGGGCAGCAGAACAGCAGACCGGACGAAATGCAAGGCAACATCGAGTACCGATGGCGGGCCGGAACGAGAGCAGGGAGGGGAGGTAGGGGGCGAAGGAACGAGCGAGACTCACGATGAACTCCTGGGGCGGAGAGGGGAGGGGTGTGTTTCTCTGTGGGAGAAGCGAAGCTGTTGCGGGCTGCTGGCTGAAGGCTGAAGTTGGGTGTTGTCCGTCAGCTTGCCTGTCAGGTAAGATCTTCGGGAGGGGTAAAGGCAGGCAGGAGGACGAGGAGGAGGGAGGAGGAGGGTCTTACCTCAGGTGCAGAAACGGCCGGGTACCTGACGAGAGCTCCTCTCGCGCGCCCGGTGCTCAGAAACTCGTTGCTGGGGTGGGCAGGTACCTAGGTGAATGGACAAGGAGGGACAGGGGAGCACATCAACCAGCCCGGACCTGGATGCGGACCAGGCCTGGGGGGGGGNGGGGGGGGGGGGGGGGGGGGGGGGGGGGGGGGGGGGGGCTTTGGGCGGGCGACGCTCTGTTTTGGATCCCACGGGCCCCGCTCCACTGGACCACAGGACGCTTCAGTGACACTGTGACGGTGACTTTGGCGGTGGCCCCTCTGTGCTCGTTGGGGAGGGGGGCTCCTGGCCTGACTGAGGTAGGTAGTCGCCGGGGAGCCGGATCGCGGGGTCGATTGGTCTGGTGGGAATCGCCGTTACAGACTCTGGGATGCATCTCTCTCCCTCCCTCTCTCTCCCCCCTCTCTCTGTATCTCTCCTTCTCATCACTCTCCCCTCTCTTCGTTTCCTACCCGATGGCCTTCTCATCCGCCCGCGAGCACAAGAAGACCAGAGGCACGGACGGCGAATGGGGCGGACAGCAGCACCCACGAAGGGGGGACGCAGCAGGAGGCCTGAGGGCCGACGCGAGGCTTGCCATTGGAGCGGGGCCACAGCGTGATGGGTGCGGTGGAGGCGGGAGGTGGAGGACGAGCCCGAGGATGGATGTGATGGCCAAATGGGCGGGAGGCACACCGTGAGCGGTTGCACTCCAGGTGGACGAGGTGGGCGAGGTGGGGTGCCAGAGAAGCGACATGTGCGCGCGGCGGAAATTCTATGGCCGACCATGTCCCCCCTCGTAGTGGGACGGGATCGGGACGGTCTTGTTGGTCTCCCGTGCCCCCCGCCCCGCCGCACCACCAGACCGATGACAGGGATCTGTGGGCACCCGTAGGGGTCGCTGGGCGCTGGGGGGTGGTGGGCTAGGGGCGCACGATGCCAGATTCTGGGCCGGCACAGCGCCTATCTCAGCCCCTCATTGGTCTCCGCCGCGTGTGCCCTCCCCTCGGCGCGTGTGTTTCACCCCTCACTGGTGCCAGGCAAGCCAGTTTCACCCACTCGCTGCCCATGAGCCCCCCCCCCTTCGTATTGGGACAGTAGTCCTGCCAGGCCTGCCAGGCCTGTGAGGTACTTGTCGTCCCTTCACCCCGGGTCAAACCGATGCCTGGGCGTCGGGTGTGCATGCGCAGGTACTATCGGTATTGGTATTGTACAGGTACAGACAGGCGCAGGCACAGGTACAGACAGGCACGCTTCCACCTGCGGCTCTGGTGCCGACACACACCACCCGCAGCTCGCCCGCCCGTCGTCGCCCATTATCAGACGAAGGGGGACGACATACAGGGAAACACATGAAGATACAAACAAAGGCATTGCAGCTGTCAGTCGCTCGTGCGTTCAACACCGTGGCCTGGAAATAGCATCACACAATCTCTCTCTCTCTCTCTCTCCCCTCTGCCCCTTCACCCGTCCACACGCCCACTACCACCTTCCAGCCCACACTAACGTCTCAGGTCCAGGCTTGCCAGCCCCAACCTGCTAGTCTGCCGCCAGCCTCCATCCATCCTCCTGTTGGCGACACATCGTCTCTCAACCGCACACGCATCTCTCTCTGTGGCCCCCCTCTCTCTCGTGTCCGCCACAAGGCTGGAAAGCTGGAAAGCTCCCCTTCCGAGCCCCTGCTTTGCCGATCTCGTCTCAACTCTGTCCGCCCCTTCCTGATCCACCGCCCAGGATGCCGTACAGGATGCCTGACCTGCATCCGCCTCGTCTCATGTCCGGCGCCCCAGGGCAAGTGTCTCGGTGCCACATCGAACGACCATTGTCCCCATCCGGCAGGCTTCTAGAACGCCCCGAAGAACAACTCACACACTTCTCCGGGCCGCGTCTGCTCGTCTTGTCGCTGGTCGCCTCGGGGGCTGGCTTCCGTGACAGCGCCCCCGGCGGGTGTCCCGGTCTCTTCGCTGGCGACACCGCCGCGTGGAGCGAATGCCTCGCCTCCACGACGAATTCCCTACCGCCCGTCACGTTGCTCACTTCATTGATCAGGATGTCCCGTGTCGGCGGACCATGACAACGAAACACACACACACACACACACTTTCTTCACCACATCGAAAGCACGGCCGCAGGCAGTGCGTGTACCATGCCGCTTTCGTGACATCTGGATGATATTGTGATATTATCATGGCCCTGGCCCTCTTCGGGCTCGCCTACTCTATTCGGTCCATGGCCCTCAAGCCAGGCCACCCCCTCCCTAGTCCAACCCCCCACGACGACTATCCGGCACACTACGTCATAACCTTTACATCGAGTCAGTAATCGTCCATATATCGCGTCACTGAGCGGACTTACCTTCTCGCGCAGAATGCCGAGCCATTGCGCCGCGCTCATACCCTGGTCCGCCCGGTCTTCCACCAGGAGCGTCTGTGCCCACAGCTTCAGGCTGGGCTCGCCGTCCTCGCGCACAATGTACAGGTGAGGCAGCGTGATGCTGCCCACGCCCTTGGCCTTGTTGTCTCGGCTCTTGTAGATCACAGCACGCACCCGCTCGTTGAAGTCGTTGTCCAGCTCCGGCAGCGAGCCCTTGCCGACGCGAAGCTGTGTCCTGTCCTCCACGCCGAAGACGTCCGCAAGAAGCTGGGGAACGGTGTCCTTGCCCACCCACAGGAACTGCGTCTGGCCGTCGTCGATGAGGTACAGACCGTACGACGCGAACCGCTCCGAGGAGAGGTTAACCGGCGGCGGGAGCACAATGTGGCTCGTCTCGGGGTCGGGCGTTCCAGCGTTGTCCGGCATGTCGTGGAGCGAGTAGAGCCTCGGGTAAATGTATTGCATCAGCAGGGGGACAGGCAGCGTCGACAGCAGGCAGAGCGCCGCCGACCGAAGATCGGACGGGATCTGGGCAGACTTTCGCAGGCCGACGTTCTTCATCAGACCGAGGAACAGGACGGGCAGGCCGCGGAGGTTCGACGGGAACTGCAGGCCACCGCCCATGCTGCCACCGGCCAGCTCCTTCCTGAACGTCTGCAGAAGCTCGATCAGCTTGTGCTGCAGGGAGTCGCGAGCAGCCTCGAGACCACCGCTGAGCGCGCGCTCCACGGCCTTGTGGCTGAAGTAGGTCGTGATCGCCTGCTGATCCGCCGAGGCGTAGATGTCGGCCAGGTTCGTGGTCGTCGGCAGCGCGAGGGTCATGACACGAATGCGTCGCTCGCCGTTGCAAGTCGTGTGAAGCACGGCAGTCTGGAGGCAGATGACGTTCTTGGTCAGGTTCTCGTCAATGGCCACCTCGACCACGTAGCACTGGTCGCGAGGGAAGGCCGGGAAAGCGCACAGATCAGAGCTGCGGTTGAAGAAGTTGCCGTAGAAGGCGTTCATGCGCAGGCCCGTGGTCGCACGCACACGGAGCACGGCTTCCAAGCCAATCTCGGATGAGAGGTGGTCGCTCAGCTCAGAAGCAAACTTCATGGCATCCTCTGGGCGGCCGGCGTTCCAGCCCGGGTAGAACCACGTCTGACCACCAGTGTACCGAGGCAGGTTGCTAAGCGACGCGACGTCCTGGTACTGAGACGAGAAGAGGAACATGTCGATGGACACCTGGTTCTTGGAGCACTCGACGGCGAAGCTCTTGTAGAAGCTGTTGGACGTCTGCAGGAGGGCGCTCTCCTTGCTGGTGCCCAAAACCTTCTTATCCTCGCGCATGTCGAGCTTGCCGACACCAAGGTTGGGCAGGGATGCGCTGAGCACGACGATCTTGCCGCCAAGGGCAGAGATGAGCTTGTGGCCGGCCTTGAGGGCGGGACCGAGGGCGGAGCCGTTGTTCTGGTTGTTCTGGAACATCTCGGGCAGCTTCGTCAGGAAGTTCTCGATGCTCTGGCGACTCTCGGTCAGGGGCACGAGCAGATCCGTGGGGACGGGCAAGAAGGGCTCGTCAAGGTCGCTCACGACCAGCATGCTGGTGTCGCCGTTCTCCTCATCGTCCTTGGGGATCGAGAAGTAGTTGAGGCTCGAGTCAACGGCGATGAAACCAAGGCGAGTGC
This sequence comes from Verticillium tricorpus MUCL 9792, assembly GCA_000732205.1. Taxonomy (NCBI): domain Eukaryota; kingdom Fungi; phylum Ascomycota; class Sordariomycetes; order Glomerellales; family Plectosphaerellaceae; genus Verticillium; species Verticillium tricorpus. The sequence goes on from JPET01000003.1 coordinate 2,042,367, forward strand.
GGCGGTCAGCATTGGGTATCCTGTTGAGGCTGTCGAGAATAGTGCGCGCGCTTGTGGCAAGGAGGCCGGTGGAGACGGACGCGTAGCTGACGTCGAAGAGGAACAGGTAGACGAGAGGCTGAGGGGGCCGGACCATGTATTCTTGGGGGGCGACAAACTCGACGACGGAGTAGTTGAGTTCGTGACGACCCCACCTGTCGGTGGACTTCTGCGTCGAGGCGTCCCAGTCGAATGCCTGGGGCACGTCGTTGGTCAGCTGACACATGTTGCACCGCCATCGGTGTCCGTGGTCCAGGAAGGTGACAAAAGGGTTGATGTATGTCCTGCAGCGGCGGCAACGCGCAATGATCTGGTCCTGGATGATGGGCACGGGATCATCATTGTCGTGGAGAGCACCGTAGGGCTGAATGATGAGAGAGAACGGCAGACGCGACTTCTTCAGGAGAGAGTGTGTCGTGGGTACGGCGTTGAGCGTGGAGCGCACATATTTGGACGAGCAGTTGGCGTTGGGCGAGGGAGTGACGCTCGACTGGGACGATGGCTGTTAGCCTGTGGCACACGGAGGGCAGCGTCAAGAGAACTCACGTTGGGGGGCAGGATGATGGGAGGCGGGGGCAGATCCAGCTCGGAGACGTTGAAGGGCTGGTTCAGGAGGTCGGTGGGATAAAGCTGGTTCAGAGCCACGGGGCGCGCTGCCTGGGCAGGCTGGGGCTGAGGCTGACCGCCGGGGCCCAGGTTCATGCCGGCCATCTGCTGGCCGATGGCCGCGACGCCAGGAGCTCCTGGAGCCGGAGCACCTTGCCCAGGGCCGGGATAACCAGCATCGGGGGCCTGATATCCGTATGCCGCGGGCTGGGGAGCGCCAGGTTGGGGCGCACCGGGCTGCGGGGCGCCGTACAGAGGAGCGCCAGCACCGTACTGGGGAGCGCCGGGCTGCTGCTGCTGGAGCTGGGGGTCCTGGCCAGGGTAGCCGGCGCCCGGGTAGGCCGGCGTCTGAGGCTGTGAGGGTATGCCGTACTGCTGGGCGCCGGGGACGGGGGCCTGGCCAGCTACACCGGTATTTGCGCCAGCGCCGAACTCGTATGCCTGGGAGGCGTAGCCTCGCTTCTTCTTCTTCGCATGGTCGGCGGCGGCAGCTTGAGCGTGGGACGCCTCGGCTTGGGCGTCGAAGCCTTGCTGTGGTTGATCGGTGTATGCGGGGGGCTGCTGGCCGTAGCCGTCGTGGGGTGCGGACATGATAGGGACGGCGAGAGGGGGGAGAGGCCGCTGGGAAGAAAGAGTCGACGTGTGCGGAGGGTGTCGCTCCGCTCCTCGAGACAGGTCTGACGAATTGGACGAGGGGTGGGGTGGTGATGTTGATGCAGGGCGGGATGAAGATGGGGGAAGGAAGCTCTCGTGAGGGAGCTTTGAAGTTGGAATCAAGGCGACAGACAGGCCGACCGACTCGGTGGAAGCTTAGGTTGGATGTGTGGCCTTTCGGAGCCAGGTGGCAGGTGGCTGTTGTGGGGTGCTCAGCCACAGTCGCCGGCCTATGAAGTGTCTCGCTGGAGCTGCTGGCTGCCTGGGTACCTTCACTCGATGGGCTGCTGAGCCAAGACACAACAGGGACCGCTCGTTTTGGCGACGTATAAAGCTTCAGGCATGAGGCCACGTCCACTCCCTCGAGCCTCGAGCTGATAAAGATTATGCCTATTTCGACGTGGCCCCTTGAGCAGCAAGTCGCGTCATCATTCTGATCAGCGAGCAGTGGGCCAACCGCCTTGATGTGGCGTAAGTAGGCGAGCATGCATTGACCAGCAAGCTGATGAGGATGCCTTGGGCAAGGGAGGGAGGACAGGAGGCCGGCCGGGCATGGAACAACGTCTTGCCGCATCCTGCCAGCATGTGTGCCGCGCTGTGCAGTGCTGGGTTATGCCCGACGGTGCTGCCCTGTGCTGTGCTGATCGGGCGCATGGGCCAGCCCATCTCAGGGTCTGATTCCGGTGCGCGCGGCGGATGGCCAATGATCGCCGTCTGCTGAGGATCGCATGTGCCACAATCCGCCCGTCTAAATCAAGCATGGACGCTCGTGCTGTGCACATCATGAGGTGCCAGATGCCAGGTGGGAGCCCTCCTGAGCTGAGCACCTCATTTCACCACCCTTCCCTCTCCTGTCCCCTCGACCTGGGTCGTGAACCAGCGAGCTGCAAAGTACAAGTACGAGCAAACCCCACCGCCTACTGCACCTCACCCCATCAGGCCCGTCCAGACAAGTCAACTCAGCCTCTTACATGCCAATTCCAAACCTGAAATACCCCGCCCCAGTTGGCCCCCTCCCCTAGCCCACCTACAAAAATCCACATCCACATCGTTCACCCCCCCGTCTCATCATCAAACTACCGGTCCGCCCCTTCCCACCTGGTTCACCCTTTCCCGCAAGCCCTTGACCGGCGGTCCCTGTCCCCGGTTCGTGCCAAGGGCTTTTCTTGCGCGTCGTCCCTGACTTTCTGGTCGCGCACCCCTAAATCCCGTCGTCAGCTCGTGATAGCTTCCGCAAGGTTCCCGAATACGGACCTTTTCTATTTTTTTTTCCTTCACTGCCTTCAATTGCTTGCTCTCTCTTCCTGCTTGTCAACCAGTTCTCTTCTCCGCCTCCCGCTCGACACGTCTGCAACACCTCCGTCGTCTCTCTCGCACGTCGCAACTCCCATCGTCACCTCCGAACCAGGCAGACGTCAAATCGGAACCGCTATCATGTCTCGAATCGGGTGAGCAGCGCCCTGTCCCTCCCAGCCCAAGGCACCATCTCCATGCTCAATCAGCTGACCTTTGCGCCCTCTTCCCCTTTTCACAGCCAGCTCCTCCCTCTCTTCATCACCTTCGCCGTCCTCGGCGGCATCGCCTGGGTCTGCTGGCAGGTCTACCTCTCCGTCGTCAAGATCCAGGGCGCCGCCTCGGAGCGCATGGAGAAGAAGAATGTCGTCTTCACCAAGGACGGCGTCCGCGTCGGCGTCAAGCACGTCGCCAACGAAAAGTACGTCGACCAGACCCAGAGCTGGGTCGTCAAGGCCTGGAACCTCGGCGGCGGCAAGATCGAGGACAAGTCGAGCAAGAAGAAATGGTGACCTGCTTCCGAGGAACGGGCGTCCCCTCTACACACCGGAGGGGAGGGGAAATACGGAGGGCAGGTGGTGGGGCAGACGCGCCCACGCACTCGGCGGCGAAAGGCGACGGCGACGGCGACGATGACACCTTCAACGCGCCGCCCCGGCGCTCACGCTTGACACGACTCGATGACACTTCACTCTGATTTTACGAACTGGGAACCCGGCGTCTACTGGTAGTCCGCGGGCAGGCAGCCTCGATCGAGCGTCACAGACCCCCTACTTGTATATAAGAGAAGCCAGGATGGCGTTTGGTAATCTTTTTGCCCTTTGCGCCCAACTTGCGTGGGACTTGGAAGCGACCGACCGACTGGCTAGCTCTATCTGGCCTGACGTGTTGCGTCTCCAAAGTAGGGACGGACATGAACATGCAACCGATACCCTTGCAAGTTGCTTCGCGTGCTCGCAGAGGCTGTCGTCCTCCAGGAACGAGCCACTGTCAAGAAATTTGACCGTAAACCATCATCAAATCATGTCCAAAGCTAACCCTTCCGTTACCCCAAAACCCACTGCTTCGTTCGTTGCCGAACGGCACCCATGGAAGCCAAAACCCAATAACGCCTGCCTTGATAACAAGAGCACAAAGCTCAATCCTCCCCTTCTCCGCTCATCCACCCCGTGGTGGCAGCACCTTTACATCGGCGAGTCAATATGGGTGAACCACACGCAGAGTGGTAGTGTACAAATAAAAAATCAACAGGCAAAAAAACAGGGGACTATACCGTCAACCAGTTCTGGGCGACCCATTGCCCTGACTGCCCGGCCGTGCCAGTGGCTTTGGCCAGCAGCTCCGCCTTGTGCTTTTCCGCTTGCTCACGCTGCATCGCCTCACGCTGCTGGAGAGGATTCATCTCGTAGCCTGCGGAGGGTGGCGCCTCACGAGCGGATAGCAAGCGAGCCGAGAGCATTTTCTCAAAGTTGTGTGAGTTCGGATAAGGATTGGCCATAAGACCATCGCGGCGGATGAGCATTGACGGGATGCGGATTTGGATCTGAGCTTTGTTAGGTGGCTGCGGCTGGGGTGAACGAGGGATGGGCTTACCTGAGAGAGTAGATGAGCATACTTGACACCCAGCTCGTCGCCGATGAACTTGAGTCGGCCTACGATCCACGCTCGCTGGGCGTCGGTAGTGTAGTCCTGGCCGTGGATGATGGCAAGTGGCCACGTGAGGAAGTACCCAGGCAAGCCCTTCTGTGCGTCTTCCACGCCACAGGCGAACCCGGAAAGATTCGCACGCTCCAGGAGCTCTGGCCGCTTCAGATGCCAGCCAAGCTGATACGGCACGGATGCAATGATGTCGGTGATGGTGTCAACGCATGTCCGCGCTGCGGTGGCGTATTCGGGTGTCGTGCGGTAGTCAACAGGGCTGCACACCCAAGCGGCACATCGGACGATGACCGACGCCAGGATGAGGCGACAGACACGAGCCATGTTGAGCACGCTGGCTATCCAGAAGTCCTGATAGATGTCCACACGGCCGGGGTATACCTCGGCCTTCTCATAGTCGCCGTTGGGGACATGATCCTCCCAGGCCACCGTTTTGAATTTGAAGTGCTCGGGAAGATTTTGTATCCAGTTCATAGCCTCGTGGTCGACCGTCTGGGCACGACGAATCATGTCAAGCATGATATCGATGTTCTCGGGGCCACGAGCCATGGTGGACATGAGGCGGGTGGCCTCGGCGCGGAGCTCGGCCGTCTTGATGGCGAAGCGTTGCGAGATGGCGGCGCCTTCGTCCTTGACGGCATCGCTCAGCCACCACTCCACGCCCATGATGGGTGCGGTGCAGGTGGTCAGGGTGTGGATGATCATCTGGGTACGAACAGCGACAAAGAGAAGGAAGCCGGTCTTGGTGCGCAACTGCTTGCGTCCACGGGCCTTGACGAGCTGAATGGCGCCTTCGATGTGGGAGCCCCAAGCGAACATGCCCATCTGCCTGGCTGTGATGTTTTCGAAGAGCCCGAGCATGAGGACGGAGGCGAGGGTGGCATCCGACTTGCCTTGCTCAGGGTGCTGAAGCGCGAGGTGGGTAGCCGCGAGGGCCTTGGTGTAGTGGCCGAGGGCCTTGGAGTTGAGTTTTGTCGCAGCGGCATTCGGCCTGTTCCCGAGCGACGCCAAGGCACAGGCGTTGAAGGCATGGTGAAGGTGGCTGCTAGGCATCTCCGACTTGAGAAGCGGCAGCAAGTACTCGTGGAAGCCCCTGGTGCTTCCTTGCCGGGGGATCAGGACGTAGTTGGATACGAAGTGGCATGATGCCATTTGCTCGACGGGCACGTTGATCATGGGCATGACGGCAGAGGCCTCGTCGTGGCCGGGAGGTGAGGAGGAGGGGCTCTTGGTGGTCTGGATCTGGGATTGCGCCAGCGGCTCGGCGTCTTTACCCTTGCCGAGGGCTTTGCGGTTCGCCTTTTGCGCTCTCCTTTCGGTGGCCTTGGTCTCGTTACGGAAGACGAGGTCGAACTCGTCCTTGTAGCCAGGGCATTGGCGGCGTGACTTGGTGCACTGGTTACATGTGGGCTTCGTCTCGTCACACTGGTTCACGGTCAGAGATCGAGGTCCGGTTATGTTGACGGCACGATGGGTCCTACCTTGATTCTCCGGGTCCTGCACATCTGGCAGCCCCTCGAAGGCTTGCCGCAGTACACCATGATGCGTCCTGGCGTGTGACTTGTGCGGCTGATTTACGTTGATGGCTATCTGTACAGAGAGGTCTCGGTTCGTTCTGGCAGTTCCGTGTCGTGTGCCTTCTGGTGAGCCGGGTGATGTATCGAGCGACGACGTGGCGGGCGAGGTGATGATGGAAGGCTGGGGTTGTGATGTGATGGATGACGGAAGAGAATAAGAATAAGGATGAAAGAAAGATGAGAACGGGGGAGGGATGCGAGGGGTGATGCGAATAAGGACAGGCCAGGCCAGGGTTGGACGGGACGAAACAGGGGGGAGAAGGTGTGTGTCGAGATGCCAGGTGCCTCGGCCGGGGGTCTGGGAGATCTGGATCGGACTTGGGGTTGGTTGACAGTCCGTTCAAGGTTGCGTGACCCGAGCCGACACTATGCTAGGTATCTCACTGCCTGTCAGTAGTTGCTTCACCGGTCAGGGTCGGGGTGCAACGCGGGATGCATACAACCGTGGTGCTACGGATTGTACAGTATAGGACGGGGATGAGATTGTTTCGTGACGAGGCCAGAAGCACAGACGTAAGGCGGCGATGGTGGAACAGCTTGGGAGAGGTCGCATGGAAGTCCAGAGCTGTGGTCTGTTTGAGGTTTGCGTTGTCGCAGGTCTGACGGCTGGGGATTGGAGCAGAGCTGCTGGCTGAGCGTGGGTGTTCCTGGTCGTGTCTGGGACGCCGAGGTCAGAGGAGGAGGGGAAGAAGAAAAGTGAGGAACTTTGTCGACAAAAAAGGTACAGGGAAGTGAATTGAGGTGAACTGGTGAGAAGTCGTCCAACCCACTGGCTAGGGGGGGTGGTTGTCGTGGTAGGGGACTTGTTGTCGTGGTAGAGGAGGACTTGTGTCGTAGGCTCACCAATGCAGGAGCCCCAGAGTACCTACCTAGCGGCCATCTGTAGCTCACTACAAGACCTAGACCGACGGGACGAGGGGGGGGGAGAAGCCGGCGACGACGGATGCATGGGTATGGGTGAGATTGACTTGGTGGAGGCCCGACGCTTTGACAGAGCACTAAGGATCCCCTGAACCTACCTACTTTTACAGTACAACCTTGGCTTCAAGCCCAGCCTTCCCACTGGACGCCTGCCTTGCCTTGTGGTGCCTGTCCTGCCCCGTCCTGCCCATCCGTCCTGTTTCTGTCACTTATCCCTCCCGCATCTACCCACCTACCTCCCAACATCTGAGATGATATTCCCAGGCCCAGCCAGCCAGGCTCCACGCTCCACGCTCTAGATTTGTCGACGCTACCACGGTGACAGACGCCGCCGTCGTCTCGCCGCCGGTTCTAGCGTCCTGTCGCCGGCCATCATCCTTCCTGACCTGACCTGACAGCGGCAAAGCCATCGTCACTGGTACCACCTCTGAAACCATCGCATCCGTCCAAGAATCCGTTCTTCAGAGAGCCATGTTTCAAACGACCCCCGAATACCGAGACATCCGCAGCGCAGAAAGGAAAGACATGCCCCGTCCACTTCTTTTCTTGTCCTGCCTCATGCTCGTGATACGACGGCCTCCTGCTCCTCCCGTTCATGACAAATGCGTTTCTTCCTCCCCTCGTGGCCGCCACCGATCCAGCGCACATGTGTGACGGATGGCGAGAATTGCTTTTTCTGCCCGCATGTCCCTCACGGCGCACGACCATCTTTCGCAGCCTGTTCTGCCTATCAGCCGTGTGTATTGGAGCTCACAAACCCCTGGAACGGCAAACCCTTCCACGTCTTCCCCTGCGCCGCGATTCATCCAGAACTCCAATCATCACCCTCCCCCCTCCCCCTCCCCACTCCCCACTGGCGGCTCCTCCCCAAGATCTTCCCACCCGCTTCCTCCTCCGCCGGCCCCGAAATGATCCTCTCAGGTAAACAGGTAGACAGGCATGTAGGCAAACAAACAAAGCGCTCCAACAGGCCCTTCCCCGCCTCGGGGCTTGCAGATCCCTCGGCTTCTTCGCATTCTCCCTCCCCACCAAATGCCCGTCCGCTGGTGGTGGTGGTGGTAGTGATCCTCATGTAGTCCATCCAACCCCGCCATCGAGCCAACCGAAACCCTCGCCCGTGGACAGCAGCTCAGGTGCCGAGCCGCACCTTGCCCTTCCCAGCACCCTGGTTGACGTCCTCCCGATCCGGCAATGCTTGCGGACAACGACGCCACTGTACCAACCCGCGGGGTCGGCGGCCGCTGTCAGCTGGCGAACCTCAAAATACCATAGAGAGAGGGGCCGAGGCATGATTTCTGAAGACTGAAGACAGAGACCCCATGACCGTTCCATCTTCAAGGGTGTGAGAGAGGTCGAGGCAAACATTCAACCCTGAATCATTATGACTTTTTTTATGTCTTCTATCTGAGTGTCGCCGTCCATCCATCCCGACACGGCTAGATACCACTGTCCAAGGTTCGCGTTCCTCCGTCCGTCCTGTCTCGATGAACCGCTTACTTTCTTTCTGCCTTGCCTGGTGTTTGTATGATCCCCTCCTTTAATCTTGTCCAACGCCGTAACTCCATGCCGCCACCGTGCCTCGTCTTGCCTTTTTCGTGTTTTCGCGGCCGCAGAACATTGCTCGAGCTCGCAGCAGCCTTGTACTCTCGATCACTACGCGTCGAACAGGTTGGCGAGCCCGATCAGGCTCTCGTCCGCCACCCCCGTGGACTGCTGGCCCTTCGAACCGCCCTCGTCGTTCGGCGTCATAAATTCCTGCGCCATCTTGCTGCGCGTGGGTTTCTTCTGCACCGCCGGAAGCCCGCTCTTGGGCAGCTTGTGCATCTCGGCCATGCTCACGCCCTTGACATCCTTCAACAAGTGCAGCACGAGGGCCCGCTGTTGACGGGACCCCGAGCTCGGCTTCTGCGCAAACTCGCGAAGCTTGTCAAAGTCCTTGGCTTTAACCCCAGGGATGTTGAGGAGGTAGTTCCTCGGCGAGTCGGTCAGTGTCATGTAGTAAACCACAATTGCCGCGATCAGCGATGCCAGGTCTTTCTGGAGGTCCACAAAGTATGGCTCGTGGAAGGAGGTCACGCAAGCCTCGAGCACGTGCGTCGAGATGTATTCGCGAATCTGTGTAGCCCTCTCGTGGTCGATGGGCGTGCTGTCGAGCCATGGGTCGCCCCGGTCGTCCTGCTGCCCGTTGGCATCGCCTGCATTCGCCGTCATCTCGGAGGATTGGAAGTCAGGCACGATAGACCGGAAAACGCGAAGAATGATGTTGCAGCAACGCCCGTCCCTCATGCGAATGGCGTGCGTGCTGAACAGCAGAAGAGGTTCGACGATGCTGGAGTGCATGAGACAGAATTTCCTCAGTGTTGGGTATCGCTGAGGAGGGTCCTGTGGCCTCAGCGGCTGAGGGTCTGCGCGAGTGTTAGCAAGAGGACAAGGCACCGCCGTGAGGAACGGCGGGGGGGGGGGGGGGGGGGGGGGGCGGGGGGGGCTGGGAAGTAAAACACGTACTTCGCTTCGTAGGGTCGAGGAAGTCGGCAACCATGATGACCGCTGTGTGGGTGACCTGTCGCAGTATGCTCTCCGACTTCATCTCCTCAGTCAGATCGTCTCCACCGGCATCGACCTTCTGCTGGTCTTCCAGCCTCTTCCACTCGGAACTAATCTTCGCATCCATCTGTCGGAAGCAGTTTGCGAGCAGCGGAGGCAAGAAATGCTCACGCTGTTCCAGCGGGCAGTCATCGACCAGGTACCTCGTCAGGTTGAGCAGGTTTATCTGCTGGTGGGCCGACAGGTGAACTGCGTTCTGGAACAGCGCCTCGGCAAGTGGGCTGGGTAGTTCGCCGAAGCCGTAGAAGTACGTCTCGAGCCGGCTCATGCAATAAATGATGGCGTAGCAAGTCTCCCGAACGAACCGCACAGAACCCCTAATCGTCGATGCAAGGCCTTCCAGAGTAGCCTTCCTGTCAGTGACACGAGCATAGAACTCGTCCTTGCTGCCTTCAGAAATGCCCGCCTGCCAAAATCGATCACTAAGAACCCGCTTGACGACGGTGCTCATCTCATTGGGGAATTCAGGCCAGTTGTCGGGGTTATGAGACGCATGAGCGTGGCTGAACCTGGTCAGCACAATGTCCTACCAATAGCGGACAAGTCCCACGCTTACCTGAGGAACTGCAGAAGGTCTGGTAGGATAGCCTGGAATACTTCGTTGTTCCAGAGCCTGTAAGACGCCTGAAATGGCTGAGATGACTTCTCCAGCTTCTCGACCGAGTAGGACAAGAACGACTTGGTCGGGCGAAGGGGCAGCATCTATTGTCGCGTTAGCACAGAGTCTACCGTCGTATTGCACGAACTGAGAGGTGGTCAAATGCCTTTTGTCTTTCTTCCAGCTCGGCCTGGAGAGCGAGGCCTTCAGCATCCAGCTCACATGCACCCCAGTCGCTGACATTGTGGGCGCCATGGTTCCTAAGGTAGTTCTTCGCCTTATCCAGCGCCATGAGCTCGCAGAAGCCCGAGTACGACGACAGCGCCTGCTTGAGCTCGGGGCTCTGCCACTGAGACTTGATTGGCTCGATGAACCCTTCGAGTCGCTGCATCTGAACTGCAGGGTCGATGTTGCTCGCCCTATGGACAATGATGAACAGGAATGTCTGATAAGCAATCTGTCGCTTCTCATCCAGCGTGCCAGACGCCACCATGTCCCGCACCCGAGTTTCGACTTGATCATAAACGGCAAGGAGATGGTCGGGGACTTTCGACGCCAGCCTCTGCAGTTCAAACATGCTTTCTGACTGGAAGTCTTTGATGGCCTCGTTGAAAGCACGATGCTCTGGCTGGGGCGTCGGCCAGGTCATGAGGATGTGCTCGAGGACCTTCAGCATGAACTGAGGTCTTTTGTCGAGTGCTGACGTTGACATCAGAACAAGGATCTGCAGCACCCGCTTGCGAATCATCGGATCTTCAAAGTTCATATCCAAAAGCTTGTGACACCAAGACTCGAGGCCATCCTCAAGGCTCGCCCTTTGCTGTTCCTGCACGATGTCAGCGCCGGGGTAGAGCTGGCGGGGGTGGGTTCTTGTGTCACTCACATAATCAGGATTGCCTCGTTGAACCGGGTTAGCCCTCCACTTCATATAGCCCTTGTTGGCTGCGTCGATTACGGTTAAATGAGCGTCCATTCGCAGTACGGGCGCAGAGTGCTTCACATATGCAGCAACTGGAAGGGGTTTAGCAAGAAGCAGCGAGGGCAGGAGAAGCTTGCATACCATTGAGGCTCGGCTGGCCGTCATATAGACGTTGCAACACCTGCTCGGTCTGGCCTAGTATGTGCGAGACGGCCTCAGAAGGCTTGAGCTGGACAATGGCCTCGATGACCTGCATGCTGTATCGGCGGTAGTTGCCGAGGAAGGCATGCCGTTCGGGCATGGTGTCTGTGTCTTCCATGAGGAACAGGAAGGTGGGGTCCTGTGTGTCCTCGGGCAGGTTCTCATATCGGATCAGGCGTGAACCGCAGAGCTCTAGCAAAGGCCCGATGAGTTGAGAGTTGGCTGAGCTCTGTCCAATCAACCTATTATTCAAGAGGCGAGTCCATGTCACAAGCACAGGGATGGACACGATGAGGCTCTGACTTTGCGCCACGACGACGAGGAGATTGAGGAAACCTTCGATGTCTGATCCTGCTGGAACGACCGAGAACTTGCGGTCGAGGTAATTTCCGAGCAGTGAAAGCATCTACAACATGTAAGCCACACAGTAGTCGGCCAAATCATCGTCTGACAAACCTCGGAGAACTTCTTAGCAAACTGGTACTTGTCGTCATCAATGTCTTCGGCGTCGACCACCGACCACTTGAAGAGTTCATTCAGCAGACCGACTGAACTTTGCTCGTACATGGGCGCTACCAACTCGGCGAACTCCTCGTCATAAAAGTCGTCGCGAGAGTAGAGCGCATGGAGGACCTCAAGAGCTCCCTTCAACATGTCAGTACAGCTCGCACACAGACGCAGCAGTGCTCGGGCACACGTGGGCCATGGGACATGCGTACCTTCTGAACAGACACTTGGGAGGCAGCAAGTGCTCTAGAAGCGATGGGTACAACCTTGGAAGCCGCTGTGCCCTTGGGGATCGTGCATGGCATCAAAGTGCTGAGGACCGAGAGGGCCTTCACGGCGCAAGAGCGAACCTCGCTGTTGCCGTTGATGTCGCCGTTGAGACACTGCTCGAGCAGTGTCACCAACCGGACCAACCAGCCCTCGTCACCGTACCGCACTTCGGGGGCTGGGTTCCGGTTCTTGATAGCCTCGGCGAGCACGGCGGTAGGGGTGGTGATCTCTGTCCAACCTTTGCACAGGACGCCCTGTCTCATAGCCACGACCACGTCATCCCCGAAGAAAGTCTCGTATCCCAGCGTCTCAAGAACCGTCATGACGAGGTCCTTGTGGACGGCGGAATCGGGTATCTGCCAAAGCTGAACCAGCAGCTCGTCCATGTCCATCCACTCGGTGCCCCACGACCGCTTTGCCACCTCGACCCAGAGCTGGGCCGTCTTGTTCCTTATGTATAACGGATCGTCCTGCGAAATGCCCTGGCAGAGCTCCAGCATCCACCCTCGAAGGGTCGAGGCTTGTTCGGGGGTGTAGTCGGCCCATTTGTGCTTGATGGCGTTGTCGAGGAGCGATAGCGCATAGTGTCGGACGACGGCGGGCTGCGACTTGTTCGAGGCCAGGGTGTAGCCGTGAAAGGGAGCTTCGTCGATGGCCTTTACGTTTTCGAGGAATTCCTGGGCCTCTCTCCGAGCTTCGTTTGCCGAGTAGGGGGCGTGGACAACCTCGAGGGCCTGGTGGATTTGGGAGAGGATGTCGACCTCCCCGCCGTTTGTCGAGCCGATGCCGGCTGCGCCATTGGACTGCGCCGACGCCATGGTGGAAGAGCTAGACGACCCTCAGTCGGGAGCTTTCCGGTGAAAGTAAAGATGCCTCCAAGACTGTGTCGACTCGATCGCATGCGGTTTGAGCTGCTGGGTCGCTGAAAGAAATGGCGGGGGAGGAGTCTCGTGTTTGTTGTTGGAGTTTGGAGAAGAGTGACAGTGAGCTGACTGGGGTGGGTTGAGATTTGGGGGGGGGTGCAGTAGAGTGGTGGGGTTGAAGGCAGACGTCAAAGGCACGCTCTTGCGCACTGGAAGAGGGAGGGTATGGGGTAGAGGATTAAGGGAAGCCGTAGAGAAAATCAAAGCCGGTCGGTCGGGTGAGAAGGGCGAAGAGTGAAGCGTGAAGCAAATAATTCGCCGGGTACCTAGCTTCTCCCAGGCACGAACTGAAGGCACTCGGACCCAACCTGAAAATGGAAGCAGGACGCACGCACATGCATGGATGCCAGAGACCCAACTGTGGGCGACGCCTGGACCTGGCAGCCTACCACCAGCCTGCCTTACCTCACTCAGGCGCGGCAAATGCCCAGCGGGGTCGCTGCAGAGCTGCTCCGGGCGGCAGGGCGCTACGAAGCGACGAAAGCCCCTGTCCCAGCCTGTCATCGTGCAACTTGGGAGACCGGCCCAGGCCTCAACGTCGAAGGATTGTCAAGCCAACGCGAGTCACATAGAGGCCCTATCTGGCATATCGTTCTGGGCCACCATCTGGAATTCTCCTCGGCTGTCATGCGTACTATTCTGACTCGACCTCCCACAGGCACAGCAGCTTGTCGTAGAAACTCGTCGACACGCAAACAAGTGGGCTGGACCCCATCCCGGTCCCAGGCACTACGTCGCTGCCGTAGTTCATACTCTGATGCTCCTCGAAGCGGGCAAGCACCTTTATGTCCCAGTTCTCGCCATCCAGAGATCCCGTCACCTCCAGGACCCTTGCTCCCGCATGCATGCACGACGCCAGTATCGTCGCCTGCCACTTCTCCTGGTCTTGACGTGCGCGTACCAGCTTCAGTCTCCAGACGCCGCCCCCCAAATACGCCTCAGCAATACGTTTATACCTGCGGGCCCCGTACGTCTTACGAGGCGAGTGCACGGCAAGGATGCGGAAGTTGTCGTCATAACTCCCCGTCAGAACGATTCTAGACCCATCCTGGAGATGACAGGATGTCGGTAGGATGGCCGTCACCCCCGCATCGTGCGCATCCAGCTTGAGGGCCGGGAACAGTAGACCGAAGTGATCATCCTCATCCAGCTCAGTGGCACCTAGGGATACATATCGAAGGGCCGAGTCATCACCCCCGGAGTACACGGTCAAGTCCGCCTCGTCGGTTTCGGTCTCGCCGGAACTCGCTGGCGGGGTAAATGCAACGGTCCAAGCCTCCAACGAGTGCTTGAGGATGGCATCTCGGTCATCCTGTGTGATTTTCCAGTCCTCGTCAAGACACGCAAGGCGGACCTCATTCGATGACGTCGTGATGGCTAGGGTCCTCGGGTCCGATGGGTGCCATGCACAGGAGAGGAATAAGACGCCTTCAGGCGTGTCGGGAATGGTACTTGTTGCAACATGCTGAAGCGGCGAAGACTCATTCGAGGAGGGATCCAATTTCAAGATCGTCAGTGTGCCTGTGCTGGACACCACCGCGAGGATATCCTCTTTGCCAGCTGAAGGACAGAAGTGTAGGTCCAGGATCGCCGACGGTTGCGAAACTACCTGAACATTGTGACTGTAACTCTGTCAGCAGAGATTGATGAGATGGAATTCGGTCGAAAGCCTCACATGGCGCCGTCAGCCACCTTGAACACGACCAGGGTACCATTGCGGCTCTGCGGCTTCTTCGGGGCTCCCTGTTGTACTTGGTTGGGCAGGTCGTCATCGTCTTCCGGCGCGTCGAACTTCGTCTCGGTTTGCTCGTCCTTTTGCAAGTCGTAGGTTCCGACCACGAAATAGTCTGGGTGTGCTTGACAAAACTCAATACAGCTCGGGGGCAAGTCTAGCACAAGAGACTGCTTCGAAGCAATCGCGTGACCCGTTTCGCTCATCTTGAAGCAGCCTCGGGAACATGTGCTGCCCTGACATGAAGGCAAGCTCAATGAGATGGTGTTGCGAGAACGAGAATCTTGCCCACCCTGCTTGCTACATTGGGGAGAAAAGACGCGCCGAATTGTGCGGGCCGGCCCGGCGCCAATATGGAATCGTCCAAACTCGACGAGCTTACCGTGCATGCCACCATCCCAACAGGCTCAGGCTGCTGCAACGCATAGTGGTTTGTGTGTAACATTTAAACACCTCTAGGGTTGCATTCGGTGTTTGGATGTTGAAAATCGTTCATCCCTGTTCAGCGTCACGAGTGTCTGTGGGAGGACCCTAGCGGCTGGTACATGCGGTGGCAGGTGCTACCAACCTCGTCAGCCTTGCTTCATACACAGGTTCACCAAGACCAGGACACTTGAGATCGCCAATTCATTGCCAATCTATCCTTTCCTGGAGAATTCATCTCACTATTGAGCTGATTGCTGTGAAAATTGCCGAGGAACATACTCGATTCCTGTGGCACACATAGCTCTG
Organism: Verticillium tricorpus MUCL 9792; assembly: GCA_000732205.1. Classification (NCBI taxonomy): domain Eukaryota; kingdom Fungi; phylum Ascomycota; class Sordariomycetes; order Glomerellales; family Plectosphaerellaceae; genus Verticillium; species Verticillium tricorpus. The sequence goes on from JPET01000003.1 coordinate 2,057,602, forward strand.
GCGGCCCCTCTCACCGCGTACCCAAGCCTGGCGGATTGCTCGCTCGAGAGTGCCGCGGCGTTCGACAATGGAAGCGCCGTACGACTCGGAGTCAGACTTCTATGGTAGTACACAGTCCTATTAACTTCGCGTGATGCTATAATTAACTTCTCCCAAGGTGACGAGGAAACTGTGGCCGAACTCCGTTCACGGGTCGACGCATTTGATGTCGACGACTGGCACCAAACCCACAGAGAACAAAGCCATATCAGCACGGTGCCCACCAGGAAGGCGATAAAGAACGATTCCAAGCTGCACAATCCCTACGCGGGTATCCCGTATGCATGGCAGCTGACTGAGACGGTTAGCGACTTCTTATCGCGTCTGCCTCCGGCAACCACGGAGGCTACCGAACAGTGTCCCTGGATCTTCGTCTGCAACCCCTACATCCCGCGGAAAGCAAGGGCCCTGGCGCAGAATCAAGGCAGCCGGGGAAACGAGGATGAGGCGCCGGAGGAAGAGGGCACTCAGTTAGCGAGAGCCGTCGAGGGCGGCTTGGAAAGACTTCACATCCTGTTGACTTTCGTCGAAGGGCTGGAGAGGACAACCAAAGCGAGAGCCACCAAGACGAGGGAGGCCAATAAGGAGAGAAAGCAAGCGGTTGATGATATTCTGAGACTCGCACACGCTTGCCGCGTCAGGGCGGGCAAGGTCAGATTTGCAGTCCCCTCACGATCCGGATGAGACGATGCTAACCCGACCGCAGTGGATGCTCTTCTGTGATCCCGAAGCGGTGAATGAGGTCTGGGAGCTGGTCGCCAAGGCGACTGCCAACAATGAGCTGGGCATCGCGGCCAAAGTGGCGCCCAGGTCGGACGATACTGGCCGCAAAGAGCGGCTCATTTGCGTCTACACGGCTGACTTTCTGGACATGCCCGATGTCACCAGGGTCCTGCGAGGGCTGCGGGAGCTAGGGGTTGTTGAGACGATGAAGAAGGCTATATACTACAAACCAGGTTTGTGGCGAGGATGTCGATACATGCACGGATGGTGGCTAACCGAGCGTGTTTAGATGCATTCACCTACATCGGTATTGCTGGAGGAAACAGTTGGGGACTGAAGGCGTCGATTTACAGTTCAGCCGACATCGCCTTGAGGACTTGAAGGACACCCCGAGTCTCAACTCGTGGGCCTTGATTTTGTCACCAGACTTTCTGTCAGGCCCTGAGACTCGGAGCTCGCATTTGTTGACATACATGTGGAAAGGCACAGCACGCGAAGGGGATATGGTTGAGGCGGAAATGAGTCTTTTTTTTTTTCAATCAACCCGCAGGCCTGTCCTGATGCACCTGAACACCGTAAGTCATCCCATATGCCATGTCCAATGAAGTCGTTGAAGGGTCCATGCCCCAGTGACGCGCGCAGTCGCCTTCAGGGCGTAGTCGTGCGACGAGGTCAAATCGTGAAAATCAGTCGAACCATTAGGAATACAGATCGTCAGAATCCTCCATGTGCGCATCCGGATCGACGGATTTAAGCAGCAGAACAAGGCGATAGGCGCTGTTGCCGTTGAGGTAGTAGCGGTGAAGCTTTTTCGAGCGCAAGAAGCCGAGCCGCTCGTAGAGACGCACAGCGGGGATGTTGGTCTCCTCCGTTTCCAGCACAATCTCGTCAGCTCTCCTCAGCGCCATGGCGTCAATGGCTTTCTTGACCAACGCTGTTGCGATCCCCTTCCCACGGTAAGCTGAAGCGACGGCGAGCATGGCAATGTACCCGCGGCGAGTTGGTGGAGAGTGTGAGGAATGAACCTCGAGCTTGCAGATGATGACACCAACGAGAGAAGCATCAGACGGGTCTAGGACCTTGAAGCTGGTCAGTCCACCGCTGGATACACAGGATTTTGGGAGAGGGCAGCCAGATAGCGGATGAATCCTTACCATGAAGCACAAGTGGCCCCACTGGCACAAGAAGTAGCGGTACACATATATGCTGTACGGCTCGCTCAAGTCCTTGGCAATCAGAGAGCGTATGGCGGGAAGATATTTCCCTTCCAAGCTGTGGTCATACTGAATGTAATTGAGCTCTTCTGTGAGCCCAGTCATGCTGATGTGGGTAGAGGCCGTGAGAATGTGAGTTGGCGGTGGTGTCTTCAGGGTAGGATTGCGGTGAATGGGATCCAGTCATTCGATTGCCAGCTCAAGCGAGATGATGCGCCGCGCAACGAGTCAAAGCAAGCAAGTGGGCGTCGGGAGAAGGGGTGTCGAGAATTCCGCCTCCAGGTTCCTGGGCGGGGTCCGGGTGAGTTGCAGCCAGCTGCCCGGAGCTGTGAGGGCGTCGAGAGAAACCAAATATGGGCCGGCCTGTCAGGCTGGGGGCCTGTAGCTGCGCAGAGCGGTAGGGTGTGTGTCGATATGTGCCTCGACCAGAAGACTTGAGCGTGGAGGGCTTTTTGGCGTCGCAAACGGGCGATCACATGCAATACCTCCGATGCCAATGCAATGAGTGAGGGGGGGAGTGAAGCTGGGCGGCAAGCGGAACGTGACAGGTGAGGTCGGACATAAGCAGAGCCCTGCGGACAGCTGGATGGCAGAGTGGGGTGATTTTGTCCCGCCCTTCGCAGGAACCACTCAGTCAATGCCTGGACTCCTGGCACGGCACGCCGACCGACATAGGGCTCCTGATCGATGACAGCCTTGCTCCCTTGGCGATCTTTTCTGGGGTCCGAATGGATCCGAATGGAGCATCACCGCAGTCCAGCTGGCCAAGGGCAACGCCACGCGAGGGGTGTGCGGACATCGCCAGATACCTGAGCTACCTATGGTAAGGTACCTTACCTCACCTTAGGTGCCTAGGTAGTTCCGATTGTGCAGCTCCTGTGGCTGCTTGACGTCACTGTCATCCGCCGACGGTACGGCAGGACTCTATCGGGGTCCTGTTGGCCGCAAACACCACCTCTGCCCGAGGACTGTGGAATCCAGGGCAGCTTCGCAGGACCCTGGAGGGACGAACCCTTCTTCCCAGGAATGCTTTGGTTCTGCTAAGGGTAAAGTACCTCAGGCGCAGGTAGGTGTAGTAGGCGTGACTGGCGCTTGTGCTAGTTCGCAGGTAGGTACTTCTCCAGTTCCATGTGATACCACGTGCATGGGCCATCCCATACCTCCCGCAGCCTCCGACTCCGACGGGTCGTGCAAATTCCCTCCAACACCGAGCAAGCAAGCTGGCTCAGCGCCATATATACATACCCGGCCCTCCCGAGCCCGAACCTGGCGCCGCCACGCCACGACACGCCACGACACGACAACTCCAACATGTCGGAACTCAGGCGGCGCATGCCCCCGAGTAACCCGTCCGATAGCGAAACGACACCCGCGACGCCAGACCAAGACGACAAGCACACAACCGTAGAGCATGTCCACGTCGTCGAGCACATCGACAAGCCCAAGACGAGGAAACGCCGCACTACCGCCATCTTCCTTCTCGGCAGTCTCTTCGGCCTCGTCGCCGCCGGCTTCTTCGCCAAGAGCAACGATCTCATCGACTTCCCCGAGTTTGGCGAGATCAGCGTCGACAGTCTCTTCGATGCGCTACCCGCCGGTCTGGTCGCAGACATGCGCGACCTAGTAGTGCGTTGGCCCCGTCATTCGCACTTGATGATACCCTGTTGACGCTCTCGCCCGCCAGAAAGGAGAACGCGACTTTGTCGACAGCTACGATGCCTTCGCCGTCGGCCTGCAGGCCCGGTCCGAAGGTCTCGCCGCCCACCACCCCATGATCATGGTGCCAGGTGTCATCTCGACGGGCCTCGAGTCCTGGGGCACCGCCAACGTCTCGCGCCCCTACTTTCGCAAGCGCCTCTGGGGCAGCTGGAGCATGATGCGCGCCCTGGTCATGGACAAGGACAACTGGAAGAGGCACATCATGCTGGACAAGGATACGGGCCTGGACCCGCCCAACATCAAGCTGAGGGCGGCCCAGGGATTCGATGCGACCGATTTCTTCATCACCGGGTACTGGATCTGGAACAAGATCTTCGAGAACCTGGCTTCCATCGGCTACGACCCGTCCAACTCGTTCACCGCCGCCTACGACTGGCGGTTGTCCTACCCCCATCTCGAAGTACGGGATCAATACTTCACGCGCCTCAAGAACTTCATCGAAACGGCCTACGAGGTTTCTGGGAAGAAGGCCGTTCTGGTGTCGCACAGCATGGGCGGCCAGGTCGTCTTCTACTTCTTCCACTGGGTAGCCTCTGACCAAGGTGGCCGCGGCGGTGATGACTGGGTTGACCGCTACATCGAGTCCTGGATCAACGTCAGCGGGTGCATGCTCGGAGCCGTGAAAGACCTGACGGCCGTGCTATCTGGGGAGATGCGCGACACGGCACAGCTCAACGCCTTTGCCGTTTACGGATTGGAGAAGTTCCTGAGCAAGGACGAGAGAGCCGAGCTCTTCCGCGCCATGCCCGGCATATCGTCCATGCTCCCTCTCGGCGGGAACGCCGTCTGGGGCAACGGCTCATGGGCACCGGATGACCTGCCAGGGCAGAACCGCAGTTTTGGCACGGTCCTCAACTTCAGACAAGGCGGCAACTGGACCACGCCGGACAAGAACCTCACGGTCGAGGACTCTCTGCACTATCTGTGGAACACGACCGAGTCGTGGTACCAGGACCTCGTCAGGGGCAGCTATTCCCACGGCGTCGCCAACACCAAGGCCGAAGTGGACGCGAACGAGAAGGACCCGCGGAAGTGGATCAACCCGCTGGAGACGAGGCTGCCGCTGGCACCAAACCTGAAGATTTACTGCTTCTACGGCGTGGGGAAACCAACCGAGCGCGCCTATTTCTACCGGACGCCTGAGATACCGGCCATGACCAACCTGAACATCACCATCGACACGGGTCTCACCGATGGCGATGTCGACCACGGCGTGGTCATGGGCGAGGGCGACGGGACCGTCAACCTGCTCAGCACGGGTTACATGTGTAACCGCGGATGGAACCTCAAGCGATACAACCCAGCGGGCACCAAGATCACCGTGGTGGAGATGCCGCACGAACCCGATCGATTCAGCCCGAGAGGCGGACCCAAGACGGCTGACCACGTCGATATTCTCGGCCGCCAGAACCTGAACGAGCTCATCCTGAGGGTCGCCGCTGGGAAGGGCCACACCATCACCGATTACGTCGTCAGCAACATCCACAAGTACGCGGATAACGTCAAGGTGTACGAGGAAGGTGATGAAAGCGATTGATAAGAGCGTCGGTCATCATGCCGCTTTTTCTCTTTTTGCTGGTTCTGCTTATGGGCGTTTGGCGGGCGGTCTGATCAGAACGAGGGGTCATGCAGGCCTCTCCATCGGTACAGGTGCAAGAGGGTGGGTTTAAACGAATGGCTTGCCTTGATGATTCCCATAGATGATAGACACGAGTCGGACACTTTTGAACTTTTTGTTTGCAATAACGGCCAAGACGGCATGGTCCTGCATGTGAGATGCAGCCGGCGTGGGAGAGGGCCGTGTCGGGACCGCATTACCTCATCCGGAGAGTCGCTGGAAACGCCGCCGAGACGCTCAGCCGGGGTAAGGGGGGTCCCCCAGCCTTGACCTTGACGTATTGACCCCACCTCGCAGCAAGCTGCCTTCCCAAGCCACCGTGACCTTCGTTCTCCAACACTGGCCCATTGCTCCAACAACGAACCTCCACCCAACATCACACCTGTTCGCGAAAGAGAGCCTCGACCAGCGACGGTGATGTGATATATACATCGCTGGCATTATTCTTCTTTTGTTGCGGGCAACCATGGCTGACTATGACGTTTATCAATCCCTTGAGACCGAGCACGAATTCTTCGAAGGTGTGTTCGCGACTCTGCCTCGCTGCCTCTCTCTGTCTCTCCCTCTGTGTCCCTTCCCCCCCACCACCACAGGACGGCTCGACTGACCACGTTTCCGCAGAACTCGACGATGTCGTGGGCGCGCAGTACCAGTCGCACGACCTGATCGACGAGACGCTTCGGTCATGGCTCTACCTCGCCTCCATGTTCCGCGACAAGTTTTGCGACTCCGAAGACGACATCGCCACCTGCGCGCAGAAGCTGTTGTCCAGCCAGCTCTTCGTCGACAACAAGGACTACGTGCGCACCCAGATCATATTCAGCCTCTTGCAGGAGGATGAGCCGAACAGCCTCTACCTGATAACGTGTTTCCTGCTGCTGGACGGCCGTGCGGACGAGTCGACTTTCCCCCGAATGGTCGAGGAGACATGCTTTCCCCGCCTCCTGGAGCTGATCAACGGGCGCAAGGACCGCGACCCGAGGCTCCATCGCCTGCTGCTGGAGCTGATGTACGAGATGTCGCGCATCGAGCGCCTGCGCACAGAGGATCTTTTGCAGATTGATGACGGGTTCATCAACTACCTGTTCCATATCATCGAGGAGCTGTCCAACGACGTCCACGACCCGTATCACTACCCCATCATTCGGGTTCTGGTATGTTCTCACCCCCCATGTCCGGAAGACCGCGCAGTGCGAGAACCTCGCGCTCATTATTATCTGTCTAGTTGGTCCTGAACGAACAGTACATGCTCTCGTCCACCCATACCGCCGTCGATCCCCTATCCCCAACGGCTCCTTTGACAAATAGGGTCATCAAGTGCCTGAGCCTCCACGGGGACAGCTTTCGCACCTTCGGAGAGAACATCATACTGCTTCTGAACCGCGAGACGGAAACAAGCCAGCAACTCCTCATCCTGAAGCTGTTGTACTTGCTCTTCACCACCAAAGCAACGTACGAGTACTTCTACACGAACGACCTCAAAGTCCTACTGGATGTCATCATCCGGAACCTCATGGACCTCCCCGACGAAAAGGCGTCGTTGCGCCACACGTATCTGCGCGTGCTCTACCCGCTGCTGGCGCACACGCAGCTCAGCCACCCACCGCACTATAAACGCGACGAGGTCCAAAAGGTCTTGCGCATCCTGGGAGGATTCGGCAACTCGCACTTCGCCCCCGCCGACGAGACGACCGTGCGGCTCGTTGACCGAGTTTCCAAAGTCAAGTGGCTAGCGGGCAACGACAACTCGGGCGAGGCCGAGGTGGCGCGGAAGTTCCTCGGCATCAGCCTAACGCAGTCACAGGCCGCGAGCAACATTAGTGTGGTAGACGTGGCCGCGGTCATGGAGAAGCCCGGCGTCAAGACACCCAGCCGCAAGACCGAGTTCGGCGCCGAGGCGACCGCGGAGGCAGCGGGTGCGAAGCGGGTCCGGCCGGAGGTCCCCAAGCACCGTCACGGACTGCCGTTTGCGAGTATGGCCAACGGGAAGAAGACGCCGCCCAAAGCGCCGCCACCCCGACGACAGGCGAAGTTGAAGATTGTCGAGACGCCACCGGACGGCGCGCCTGCTACTGAGCTGTGAGCCGGCAAGGGACCTGTCCGCGGGATTCGAACTCGGAGATGTCAAGAGCAGAGCAGCTGATATTGATTTGCATGTGTATTTGATAATTTGGTGCTTGGGATGGAGAAGGGAGTCATTGGCGCATAGCGAGGCGTTGGGGGTTCATGCCTGACCCCAGGTCTTCACGGTTGCTGAAAAGCTAGATACCAAGAGGAGCATAGTCATTCTTTTCCACATGAGTATGACAATGATCGTGATCCGTCGCTGAGCCTGAGCGCAACATTGCGAATATCTTGCGACAGTTCTTGTCGGACGTGGACGGGGTGCAGTTGGTCTCACCATGTTGGAAACCGCGCCCATCCAGCACGCGAACACAGCTACAGGAACCCCTGGGATCCTGTTCACTCTCTCTTCAGTAAGCGAGTACGTGTTATCATGTTGGTACGAATGAGCACCTGGAAGCATTCGGCGTCATTTGAAGACCCCGCAATTGAGGCTCTGTTAATGGTTAACTCTATCCGCCTGGCATTGCATAGAACACGATAGCGCTTCTAGCACAATTCTTTCATCAATAATTCTTCCTTCTCGAACTGACTCAAGCCAGGCTGGGAAATCGATGAATTGCTGTTGCTGTTAAGTTGTAGCTCAGTATCTGGGAGAGCATCTTCAGTCTTCAGACTAGGTAGGTATGTTGTCACCCTAGACAACTCGACTTGATACCTCGAATCGGGTTACTTCGAGTGAGATCCGGACTCCATGACGTGTTGCAAGACAACCTTCTCGACCAGCGAGACCGCCACGCCCTGTAACTGGCTTCCATGTTCATGGTTGTTCAGCAGCGCGTCGATTGTCGCTGCAGCGACCGCCGAACCGGCAACCTTCAGCCCCTTTTCGCCGGCCCAGGACCCCCCGTCGTGACGAACCCGGTACGCCGCTTTTGCCCCTGCGCCGATGGCTTTCTCGATGGCGTGCTCGCGCTTGCTGCAGGATTTGGCGACCTGATCTGCCGGGTCGTGTCTCCCGCCGGCCCGCACCGAGGTGTCCCTGTGCGAGTGCCGGTGGTGTCGGGGATGAGATGACCCAGACCGCCGGCTGTCGACGTCGTGGCCATGCTCGCTCCTGCTGCGGGGGTTGACGGGGTGGTGCTCAAGCAGATGGCGGCTTCTACCGGCCCGCTCTGGGGAATCGTCGCGCGGGTGTCGGTGGTGGTAGGCTGAGCTAGACCTCTTGCTGTCGGAACGGATACGCTCAACGGATCGCGGACGCCTCCCAACGTGGGGTCCTCTTGAAGGCTCCACTGCTAAGGGCGGGCCATAGGGAGTGTTGTGATAGTCGTGGTGCCGTCTGCTGCGTTCCGGCCTAGGGTCTAGGCTAGAGTCTAGGGACGGTTGAAGCTCGAAACGTTGCATTTGGGTGATGTGAATGGACCTCGATGGTCTTAAACGTAACCCTAGATTATGGAATCCTGATATCGTTCGTTCGTGAAAACAGGAGGCTATGACCTCGAAACACCATGTATAATGGACAAGCGAGATATTGGAATAGGTCAGGATACGGTCATGCCAGATGACCAAGTGAAAGACCAGAATGAATATGCTGCGGTCGTGGAGCCAGGTGCATGTGCCATCGTTGCCGCCGCCTTTTCCTCTTGAGATTCAAGCCATGCAGTCCACACCCTGTTGATACGCTGAGCGAGCGGCGGCTGAGAAGGGACTGTTTCCTGCGCGAGCAAACTCCGTACAAGATGGCATGTGACGGGGTACGGTCCGTACACACCCAATGGGTTGACGGTATTCACCGGGAAATGCTCCCTTTCCAATGACGAGGCCAATTATCGAGCAACCCCTTTCCTCGTCGTGGAAGATGTGGATCACAATATGCTGCACCGCACGTTATCTCCCGCACACCCTTCCACTCGGCCGGGGCAATTCGCACCAGTGAGTGCACATGGCGCTCTTAGCAGTGCAATATCACGAATGGAATCATCCGCCATCCCTCCCTCCTACCTGTCCACCACATCACCCCGGAGTGGCCATCGTGGGGTCTGAAGGTGCGCCTGGATTCGTGATAGCACGTCTATAGCGGCAACGTTCGCGTTGATGGTTGGTTCATTCGTGGATGAGCAGCGAATGAACATATCACCCCCCTCTAGTACGACCGGAGGTGCGAGCTGTGTGTTGATAGCCGGACGCAGCCACCTCGAGCTGTCACATAGCTAGCCTGTCCTGACAGGTCGCCAATTACACAATTGAAATCACATGTCATGTTTTTGAGTTGCCTTCGGCAGGTTCGGAGCGGAATTCGGAATGGAACGTTGGCGATGCTGTACGACACCGGCCACAACACCACATCACGGACCATCCACTGATAGAGGTTGCAGGCTTGACTGGCGCGACAGGTCGACCGGCCGCCTTGCGACGTCTGATTCGACCCGGCGTTGAATGGGACCACATCCCTGGAAAGGTGGGACAAATCCGGGGACTGACACGGCTAGTTCAGCGGCTGATTCGCAGGGGTTGGTATATGTTTCTTTGAGGTTATTGATTGGTTGGAGATCACCAATGTGTCTGCGCGGGAATCATGGGGCTGGAGCCGGGCTTGCATTGGGTTTGGAGTGACGGTTACCAATGGCGAGCAGAAGATCGATGTAGTATCCCTGAAGAACCGGACTTCCCAAGGTCGTCAAAGTTGCCCCCGAAGCTCCGAAGGCGCTTGTGAAGGTGTACGTATTCCAGACGCAGGGGGCGTATTTAAAGATGCAGTACTCACGTTTCTATTGTGAATTGCTAGGCTTTCAGCAATCTGTCTGTAGCGAGATGTGATCGGGGTATATGATCCGTGTTCTACGCCTGTCAGTTAATCATCTTCGTTATCGTGAAGCATGCCTTTCTGAAGCATCGATTCGGAACAAAGGGTCAGGACGATCTAGCTTCTCTTTGATCACGACCTCGGCCGCGGAAAGGCTTGAACCTTAACTCGGCTGAAAACAGTACGAGCCCATCTATCCATCAGAGGTCAACGCACAAACCGACGGCAATGGGTGTGAACGGGATCATCACGCGAAACACTTCACATCGGAATGGTTATGGACGAGTGATATGGAGTTGTCTCCCCCCTTGCTCTCTCTGTGTCACTTGGCCTCGACCTGTCGTGTAGAGGGCTGAGTGATGGATCCATGTGCAAGACTGCACCTTAGTCCTGAATAACTTCTTGCTTAGTCGGTGAACTGAGCCATCAGAGGCGTGGCTGCCAGTCATCTATTGGACACGAACCCCTCGCATCAGTAAGCATATGCCCTGGGTTCCTGGTGGTCTGGAGCTTCGGACGCACCATTTTGACCTCATGGCTTGCACATTGTCATGGTCCTGCGCAGCTCATTGAGCAGTATCATTCCTCGATATGAAATAGCCTTTTCATAGGGCGAGACCTGAAGCTAACGAGTGTCACATCCCACGAAGCCCCTCCGCATATGACAGAATCATGACCACGATCACTTATTCATCTCTTCGGATCCTCGTCGGGTAAGGGCTTGGGATTGAACTATATAAGTGAGTCATCTTGTCAACTGTCAACAGCGACAGTCGTCTTCCGCGGCAACCAACACAAACCGATCCCAACTATACGACACCAAGATGGCACCCAGAGGCACCGCCCACAAGCTTTTATCTGCAGTCCTCCGTCTGGGGGAGCTCGCGTTCGCTGCTATTGTCCTCGGCATTCTCGGCCACTTTAGTTATCTCATCACCATCGAGCAAGTGCATGCTGATGAGCGAATCGTTTACACCATGGTCGTCGCGGGTATTGCGCTTTGCTTCTCTTTGTTCTTTTGCCCGCCCTTTGATGCCCTGTCCTTGAGTTTCCCGTTCGACTTTATCTTGTTCATCATGTGGCTTGTTGCCTTCTGTCTCCTCTCGACGGTATGTATGTCTGCAGAAGCCTGTCAGGCCCTCACGCTCCGCGCCGCACACGAGAACGCTGACCAGGACTTAGCGATCGGGTCAAGCACGCTGCTCCAGCCGCTGGTACGACGACTACTGGGGCTACTACTGGGGTCGATTCGGCCGCTTTGGCCCCATTGGTGCTGTCGACATCAATCGAGTGGGATGCGCGCCGTGGAGGACGGTTCTGGCCTTTTCATTCATTGCCTCGATGACCCATTTACTGAGTGCCTTCCTTGTTAGTCCCGGCCCTGCGTCGACAACAGATCGGAAAGGCTCTTGGACGCTGACATGAGTACAGGGAATCTATATCTTCCGGAAATACGTTCGAGTCAAAGACACCGTCCAGGAGGTCAAGGTGCATGCAGGCAAACTGTCAAGGTTCGTATTCCCATATTATGTGACACAGAATGGAAAATGCTGGTTCGCAACGTTCTAAACCTGTGGATTCTCTAGGAGTGTGCCCATAGACCACCACCATGCCCAAAACGGGGACCACGTCGCAGTTTCACCCCCCGTACCTCAGACGCAACCAGAGGCTTAGCTGAGGAACGCCTGCACCGTGGAACAGAAGCCGGTGGAGGAGGTCAGGACTGGGAACTTGGTACTTCGACTCCGTTTTGTAATTCGGAAAATCAACGCTTGTCGATGACACATGGAGATCCTTCCATTTCATGTGAATGCGAGTGCCTATTCTAGATCATACCTGAGACACTCGTCCCATATTGATCCATTCTGTTTCTTCAACCTATGTGACTCGAATTGCGGCGTTGTTTTGCGGGAACATGTCGGTGAATCAAGTCATGATGAGAGACTTCACCAGAACGCACCTGCGGTGCGCATAGCCGTCCCGGTCATGTCTACCCTCATGACCGGCTCGACAGCCATCTCGTTATAGAGGCAGGCAGAATGGTGCCGGAACACATTCGAACTAGATGAATCTTGGGGTATCAAGGATGCTATAACGCAGGGACGAAGGGAAGCCCGCGACGGCGAATCGAAGTCGAAAAAGGAGAAGTAGAAAAGATCAAGGACGTGTGATATTCAGGGCGATGTGATAGTCAGTGGCTGGCCAATGATCGCCATCACTCGAGGCAAATGCCAGATCTGCGGAGTCGGGAGATGCAGATAACACCTGGGGTTGGCCTACTTGGGGACTGCGTCGACTCTGAGCGGAGCATGATGAACGGCGGGGTCTTAATTGCCCTGAGAAGAAGGACGTCGTGCCCTGCCGATCACATTTGTTGCGACCATTATTGCGCCTCCTGACGCTCTCACCAGGTTTCTGGGTTTTGGCGCGGAGACAGCTGCCCTCCCCCCTTGGCGGTTGCGCAGCACGTCAAGATCAACAGGACGCAGGGTCGTGATGAGCGGTTTTCGTTTCCCATTTTCCCCTCGAGACGAATTTAAGGACATTGCGATGATCCCATGCTACTGCGGCCTGCAGGTGGTCGTGGACCGGTGGGGAGCGTTGGGTTGGGAGGCCGCCGAAGCTACGGTGGCCCGATACAGCAAGTCGACGGGGGACGGGGGCTGTCGCGCGGCATGTGACATCGGCGAATCGGGGACCCGTGGGTGCGTGCGCGGCAGGGTCCTCACGAAGGTCGTGGACAGAGGCCGGCCCGATGATGATCGGGTCGTCCCTCTCAGGTTGATCAATCCTTGGGGGGACGGGTGATGATGATCAGGGTGCTGCTGCGTGGGGGAAGGAGAAGAGGGGCGGGAGGGCGCCAAGTGGAACGGCAGGCCTAGCGCGGTCGTCTTTTCCGGTTGCTGTGTCGAGATGCCTGGTGCACCGGTGGGTGCCGTGAAGCTGAATCGGATGGAGACGACGAGCTCGACGGGGCAGGTTTGTTTGTGTGTGCCGTGGCACGGGCGGCACTCGGGGTTCCCGGTGGCAGATTGCCAGGTTCGTGGCCACGCTAGGAGGCGCGATTCTGTGGGCCGAGGTTGTCTGCGATGAGGAAGAACTGCTGTCTCGACAAGAATGATTCATGGCGCGACGGAAAGGCCGGGTCAGGCTGATGCCGAATGGAGGGAGAATCGGCGCTGCATGGCGGTTCCTGTCGCATCCAGTTGGTGGTGGCCCTGACCTACTGCCCACATTAGCCTACCTACTTACCTTAGGTAGGATGGGGATGGGGATCGTGAATGGAATGGCTACGTCATCGCTGGTGGGAGGTTTCCTGTCTCCGCAGGGGTTGGAGGCGCGGCCCCCCCCCCTGTCGGGGCACACTTGGTACGACCCTTTTGCGGGATGCAGATGCATTCGACTCTGTGCACAAAACGCAAGCCACGCCGCGCCTGCGCCGGTACCTCCAGCGCCTACCAGGTACCTACAGCACCTACGCCAGGTACCCACAGCACCTACCCGCCCTGCCTTGCTTGCGGCTGGGGTCTGCGGGGAGGGAGGTAGGGAGGTAGGTGAGGGCTGACAAGATCGTCGGCGTCATGTTTCTGGTTCTTCTTTTGTTTCGTTCGAAGGCCGTAATGGAGAAGCTGTCGATGTGATGTTGGAGATCACCAAAAAGTTGGGCCGTGATGTGATCGCGGGTGAGGCCTGTCTGGTGCTGACGGAAACTGGGTTGTGCTGTTGCCCCCTCTCGCCTCCTGGGAACCCCGTTCTGGTTGCGCCCAGTGATGGCCAAGGAACCCGAGGGCCCCATCGCAACAATGATGGGCGCAGGGTTCCATTTCAACTTGTCATCTAAACCCCATGTTGCCTGTTTGCTCGCTGCCTGCCTCCTTGTTCCACTACTATTGTCTCCTCCTACAAACCTAAGCCGTCTCCCCTCTCCTCCGACCCCCGAAACCAAGACCAGACGACGATACCCTCAATCCTCGACCCTCGACCTGACTGGCCCGGCACAACACCATCAGCACCTACCTACCTAGCATCTCATCCACTTGTTTGCCCTGGCGCCGAGCCTCGCCCAGCAGCGACCAAGTAAGCCACTATCCACTCCACGGCTAGCTAGCACCGGCTCGGGCACATCACAGTTACGTTACGCAGTGGACGACTCCGCATTGGGCTACCATCTGGAACATCTACACCACACTAAGCTCTCCTGGCTGCTCAGCGCCAGCCTATGACCGCATTAGTCTGGTCCCGTCTGCTTTCCCCCGTGGTGGTGCTCCAGCCTGTCTCGCTCACACTGATCAGCTGCTGGCCTCTGCTGCTGGCGCCCCTCTGCCCTCGCTACCATCTCACAGCAGCAGCGCCGCCCTGGGCCTTTTGCGACGGACGGGAGCAGTAGCCCGTAGCCGGCCACCCGTCGTCATCGTCATTGGGTTGCGTCAGAATTCCAACACGCTCCCTGCGACCGACAGGTCTGGTGTCTTGCCTCGTCCTGTCTCGACTCGACTTAACTAGCGCAGTCCCTGCCTCGCCCTGCCCGTCGCACCGTCGCCATGGCCTCCTTTGCTACCGACGCTGGCTACCCGAACCCGAACCCAAACCCAGACCGCACCCAAAACCTTGCATATCATCATCCTCCCCCTCCACCCTCCCACTCCGCGCGCACCGCTTCCCTGCATTCCGACGCCCTCGACGACGCCGACGCCAACGCCAACGGCTACGCTGCCCACAACGACAACCTTCGTCAAAACACCGCGGCCAACGCGCACACGGCCCATCCCACCTACCCACCAGGTGGCTCCTTAGCGGTGCCCCCAGCGAACAACGGCCGCTTCACCGAGGAATGGGACGCCAGTCAACGAGGGAGCAGCATCATTGACGGGCACACTGCCAACAACATGCAGCGCTCCAACTCGTACGCCTCCAACAGCGGGGAAGACCATCTGAGTCTCCCCAGCCGCGGAAACACGCTCAAGAAGAAGGGCTCCCTGCGCAGGAACGCCAGCCTCAAGCGCAGCGGCAGCCGTCGCAGCATGAAGGCCGGCAGCGTGCGCAGCCTGGCCCTGCAGTCCACGTCGGACCCCGACGAAGGCCACAGCGCCTTCCACTGCCCGGTGCCCACGACCGGCAACCCGACCGAGGTTCTGGCCAACAGGTTTCAGTGTACGTCTCGCAGGCCACCTTTTGTGTGAACCGGCCCCTACTGTCAGGTGTGCGTACTGACCATTGTTCTGCAGCCTGGCGCAAGGTCCTCAAGGACCTCATCGCCTACTACCGCGAAATCCAGAACCACTACGAGACCAAGTCCAAGTCGCTCGTCAAGCTCGCCAATGTCGCCAACAACATCTCTACCCCGCCCGGCTTCCTGGCGTCGGGAGGACTAGAGGATGCCATGGACATCCTGCGAACCTACCACAAGAGCTCCATTGTCGAGTCCAACAAGGCCAAGGAGATTGAGGAAGATGTCATCCTCGCCCTGACGGGTCTGCGAAGCGACCTGCACCAGAAGATCAAGGAGATCAAGAGCTTGTCGGGCGATTTCAAGAACTCGGTCGAGAAGGAGATGGACGCCACGCGCAAGCTGGTCAAGAGCCTGCAGGACACCATTGGACAGAGCGATGCCGACCCCGCCTCTACCACCGGCAAGCAGGACCCCTATCTGCTCCGCCTCGCCGTCGACAGGCAGGTGGAGCGCCAGATCGACGAGGAGACCTACCTCCACCAGGCGTACCTGAACCTCGAGACCTCCGGACGAGAGCTCGAGTCCATCGTCGTCGGCGAGATACAGAAGGCGTACAACGCCTACGCCGGTATCCTGAAGCGCGAGTCTGATGCAGCCTACACAGCCATCGACGAGCTTCGCATCGGCCCCGTGTCCATGCCCAAGGACCGGGAATGGACTCACTTTGTTCAGAAGGATGACCATTTTGTCGACCCCGAGATCCCGGTCCGATCCGCCGACCAGATTCACTACCCTGGCCAGGATCACCTCACCTGCCAGGAGATCAGGGCAGGCCTCTTGGAGCGCAAGAGCAAGTACCTGAAGAGCTACACGGCTGGCTGGTAAGCAACACGCCCCAGCATCCCTCTACTGAGCCCACCCGCTGACATGAAACAGGTATGTACTTTCTCCGACTCATCTTCACGAATTCAAATCGGCGGATAAGGCGCAAGCGCCCGTCATGTCACTGTACCTCCCAGAGCAGAAACTAGGTTCCCACTCCACCGAAGGAGGCTCGTCCAACAAGTTCATCCTTAAGGGCCGCCAGGCGGGATCGATGCACCGCGGCCACACTTGGGTCTTCCGAGCCGAGACCCACGACACCATGATGGCGTGGTACGAAGATGTCAAGGCCCTCACGGAGAAGACGCCCCAGGAGCGCAGCGACTTTGTCCGTCACACTCGAAGCCTCAGCCAGTCCTCGCGACGATCGATCAGCAGCGACGGAGTCGTCGACGAAGAAGACGACGAACCGTTCTCGGCGGACACGGTGGTCGCGGCCGAAACGGGCTCGAAGCAAGACATTCGCCGTCCTCAACCAGGTGGGCGGTTCCCATCCGATATACAAGTCAATGCGCAGCGAGGCTTACAGGCTCCTCTCTCGCCGTCTAGTATGAGCTCAGGATTTGAAAATCAGGGTCAGGGTCGGGATCAGGCCGCCGCAGCCGGCGTGCTGCCCGTCGGCGCCGGCGCTCTCGGGGACAACAACGACTCGCGGGAGTCTCATCAGGGATACGGGAACACGGACCGTGCGCTCATGGACGAAGCGCCGTCGCACGCCACGCTGGTCAGCCAGCAGGCCCGAGAGGACGGCATCAACCCCTACACGAATGAGCCAGCCCGCGGCTCGCAGATTCTGTCTGACCACGACAACAGTCAGTACTACAACCAGTACCAGACCCAGAACTATGTGGTCCCCGTCGCCGGTGTTCAGAGGTCGCAGAGCCAACGCTCGCAGCCTTCGCAGCGGTCTCAGTCGAGCCAGCAGCAGGAGCGGGCCCCCGCTGTCGTCGCGCCCCTGGTCACGGGCGGCGATTCCAGACGCACGACTTCTGATCTCCACGACGGTGCGTTGGAGACGCCAGGCGGGAACGGCCAATACGGACAGTGGTTGAACGGGAATGATAGACAGCCCATTCTAGCCGCGGCTGACTACCAGGCCGCTTACCAGGCCAGTTACGAGCCTGAATACCAGGCGGCCAACGTTCAGAACACCAGGGACGTGGGCGTCAAACCCGTTTTTGTGGCTGCCGGCCACCGGCAGGACTGGAACGGACAGTACCAGCAGCAGCCGCAGGGCGCCGGTGTCAACGGGCCCTTGGCGAGCCCGACCCAGGGTGACAACAACTACACGATTGCCCAACCCCAGGCTGTGCGGCCCACATCGACCAACATCAGGACTGACAGCGTGCCCACCATCTCCAACCTGCACGTCCCCGGCGAGTACCCGAAAAGCACTCCCACCACCGAGTCCTTTGAGACACGGGCGGTGTAAGGTGTTTTATCTCTCGCAGTCAGTACTGGTGCTCTGAACTGGATACTATTGTGCCGCAGTTGGTTCTCATTGTGTCAATGTCTTGTGCTCGCAGATGTCTCTTTCTTCCCTCTCCTTGGCTGTTTTTCTGGCGGACGGGTTATGGCGGGTCGAGTGACGGACAACGGAAGGGCAAGGAAAACCGGGGTTGTATGGGAGGGCGCGCAGAGGCTGCTTCGTTACCTATCTGTACAGGGGAGGAAGGGGTGTTCTGGCTTGGGGAGTAATATTTCGAGTGCTTTAGTCTTTCGTTCATGCTATCGTGTTTTCCTGCGTACAGTCTTCCCACACGCCGCTAAGTCAAAGTGTCTGATAAATGTTCCGCCCGCTCGTACATGACCGCCGCATGCGTCCACAGCTCACGTCACGTGCGGTTCACTTCGTTCCGCCTGCTGGTGGGCGACGCGAGGATCACGGCCCGCACGACGAGGAGAGGGCAGGGCACGGCAAGTCAGGCCAGAGTCTAAACAAGGTAATCGAGTTCGATGATCATGGTGCATATACAGCCCCCTCGGACCCGCCCTTTTGATATCTGACATCAAGAAAAGCAAACCGGAAACGCCGAGTTTTCCTACTCCAGAACACAGACCCTCATTCGCGCGCAGTGTCGTTTTGAGCCGTCTAGTACCCGCCCCTGCTGAACCCGCCCCGTCCCCTGCCGCCGCCCCCGGCGCGCCCGCGCCACCACCCACGAACCGCCGAAGCCGCCGCGCCACCGCCCGCGTCCGCCGAAGCCGCTGCCGGCACGGCCACCGCCGAGCCGCGCGTCCCCTCGGCGGCGCACCACCGCGGCCACCGCCGCCACGGGCTCCGAAGCCGCCACGGCCGCCGCCGCGCACGGGACCGCCGCGGCCGGCGCGCTTGGGCTTCTGGCCCGGGGGCGCCTTGGGTTTCGGGAGGAAGCGCTCCATGGGGAGGAGCTTCTCGGAGGCGATGTAGAACTTGTCGCCCTCCTTGAAGGAGGTCGCCTGGATGCCCTCGGAGGGCTTGATGGTGAAGTAGACTTGGTTGATGGGGCCGAGGACTTCGTCGATCTTGCCGATGGAGGTCTGGCGGGCTGTGTCAGTCGAGAGGGGACGGGGAAGACGGGGACGGAGTGGGCGTGTGTGCTGACCTTGTTCTCGAGGAACATCTGGGCGTTGAACTGGGGCACCTTGGGGTTGATGCTCTCGCAGACCATCTCACCCTCGCAGGCGTGCAGGAACTTGCCCATTTCTGGCCAATGCTGTCAGTAAACGGGGCCTGAGAGTCTCGGGAGGGGGATGCTTCGTACCCAGGACTTGCGCCGGGGGGCCCATGTCGCGCTGCTGGAATCCTCCACGGCCTGAAGTTTCTCAGTTAGTCGGGGCCTCTTCCCATGTCTCGACAATTCGCTGGGAGCGTGCGATTGGGGTGCATCCAAGCCGTACCTCCGCCTCGACCGCCAAATCCGCCGCGCGGCGCACCGCGTCCGCCTCTGAACGACATTGTTGTGTGGTGTACGTCGGGTTTTGCGGAAGCTGCGAGCTCTGATCGTGTCGTTGCTTGCTTGCTCGGAGCTACCTATCGAGACTCGACAGAAAATTTCCAAAGACCAAAGTTCGATTGTGGTGCATGCCGCAGGTTCTGATTGGGCGAGAGGCCGGCTTGGGAAAAGCTATTCGCCGGCCCTCCCAATGCAAATGCAATGCGAGGCGGGGCCCCCCTTGACCTGAAGACGGAAGTGGATCCCCCGCCTGCGTCGTCTGTATGCCAGCCGGCAGAACTTGGGCGGCCTGGCCTGCCTGCCTGGCCTGCCTGCCTGGCCTGCCTGCCTGAGCCTGGAGGTCGCTGACCCCACTACAAGGGACTACCACGGCACTGTTTCGTGCACTGTATTTGGGTCATACACCACACGACCCCTCCTCGGTGCAGCTTTGGCGGGGTGACTCGAATCGTCCCTCGTGTGGTGTGGTGTTCCGCCCAAAATATTTCGGTACTTTCCCCCCTTCCCCCCCCCCCCCCCTTCCAACCAACACAACATCCTTCCCACCACACATCACGAACCCGACCCAATCGTGCGCCGCCATGGAGGAAGCGAAGAAGGCCGTCGAGGCCATCACCGAGGGCGTCAAGAAGGTCGCCGTCGGTGCCGCCCCGAACAACAACAAGGAGAACAAGCCCAAGAAGGAGAAGAAGGCCAAGGGCGGTGACGATGCCGCCAGCGCCGGCCCTCTCGAGCTCAAGCCCGCCCCCGACTTCCTGCAGTCCCGTCTCGAGCTGTTCGACCGCCTGAAGAAGCGACAAGATGAGGAGATCGCCGCCAAGGAGCGCAAGCCCATCGAGATCACCATGCCCGACGGCACCGTCAAGGCCGGCACCAGCTGGGAGACCACCCCCGGCGAGATCGCCAAGGGCATCTCCAACAGCCTGTACAAGCGCACCGTCGTCGCCAGGCTGAACAAGGACCCCAACCAGCTGTGGGACCTCGACAGGCCCCTCGAGGAGAGCTGCAAGCTGGAGCTCGTGAACTTCGACGACGAGCAGGGCAAGCAGGTCTTCTGGCACAGCTCGGCACACGTCCTGGGCGAGGCCTGCGAGAGGAGGTTTGGCTGCTCCCTCTGCATCGGCCCCCCCGTCGACAACGGTTTCTACTACGAGATGGCGCTCCCCGGAGGCGCGTCCGTCCAGGCCAGCGACTGGAAGCCCCTCGAGTCCATCGTCGGTTCCATCGTCAAGGAGAAGCAGAAGTTCGAGAGGCTGGAGATGACCAAGGACGAGCTGCTCGAGATGTTCAGCTACAACAAGTACAAGCAGCACATCATCAAGGACAAGATCGCCGACGGCACCAGAACCACCGTCTACCGGAACGGCCCCCTGATCGATCTGTGCCGTGGTCCCCACGTCCCCAGCACCGACCGCATCGAGGCCTTCAGCATCATGAAGAACAGCGCCTCCTACTTCCTCGGCTCTCAGGAGAACGACTCCCTCCAGCGCGTCTACGGCGTCAGCTTCCCCAGCAAGAAGGAGCTCGCGGCCCACAAGAAGTGGCTCGAGGAGGCCGCGGCGAGAGATCACCGCAAGCTCGGAGAGCAGCAGCAGCTCTTCTTCTTCCACGAGCTCTCGCCCGGCAGCGCCATGTGGCTCCCCCACGGCGCCCGCATCTACAACACCCTCATGGCCTACATCAAGGAACAGTACTTCAAGCGCGACTACCACGAGGTCATCACGCCGAATATGTACAACTCTGATCTGGTAAGCAGCCCCTGAATTCCAGTGATGGCCTTTTCATACACGCACTGACGCGTGTCTCGTTCTAGTGGAAAGTCAGTGGCCATTGGGCGCATTACAAGGATGACATGTTCGTGATGGACGTCGACAAGGAGCAGTTCGCGCTCAAGCCCATGAACTGCCCGGGTCACTGCTTGATGTTCGGTCACGCGCCCAAGGCGTACCACCAGCTCCCCTGGAGGGTTGCCGACTTTGGCGTCTTGCACCGTAACGAGGCGAGTGGCGCTCTCTCCGGCCTGACGCGAGTCCGCCGATTCCAACAGGACGATGCCCACATTTTCTGCAGAGAAGACCAGATTGGTGAGTTGTCTCTCAAACGATGCAAATTGTTCCTGCGACTGACAAGCTGGACGCAGGCCAGGAGATCACCAACCTGTTTGACTTCCTGAGGTCCATGTACTCTCTCCTCGGCTTCACCTACAAGCTCCGTCTGTCCACGCGCCCCGACAAGTACATGGGTGAGCGCGCTGTTTGGGACAGGGCAGAGGACATGCTGAAGGTGGCCTTGGACGACTTTGCCGCCACCGAGGGCGGTGTCGCGTGGGAGCTCAACGAAGGTGATGGCGCCTTCTACGGACCCAAGATTGATATCAAGATTTTGGATTGCCTGAACCGCGAGTGGCAGGTATGTCATGCCTTCGGCGTGGTTCTTTCTGTGAAAGGAAGAGCAGATCAGGCTGACCAGACCGCAGTGCGCCACCATCCAGCTGGATTTCCAGCTGCCTATTGTAAGTTTCACCCTGTACAGTCCCACCCAGTGTAACAGCCATACTGACTTGGCCCAGAACTTTGGCCTCGAGTACGTCACGGCAGAGTCGGCCGCCAAGACGAAGGAAGAGTCCGCCCCCAAGGCTCCCGAGATCAAGACTAAGGAGCCCGAGGCTGTCATCGAGTCTGCCGCCGCCGCCGACGGCAAGGAGCCTGCGAAGAAGCAGCTACGCATGTCCAAGCCCCTGACGCCTGGAAGCGCCCGCCCCGTCATCATCCACCGCGCCATGGCTGGTAGCATTGAGCGCTTCACTGGTACGTTATGCCACCGCTTGAGACCGACTCAGACCCGGGCGCTGACGTGATGACAGGTATCCTGATTGAGCACTTCGGCGGCAAGTGGCCCATGTGGCTCAGCCCCCGTCAGATCCAGATCATCCCCGTCGGCCGTGGCTTCTTCGAGTACGCCGAGGAGGTCCAGAAGATCTTCAAGGACGCCGGCTTCTGGGTCGACGTCGACCTGTCCGGCGAGACCCTGCAGAAGAAGGTCCGCCGCGCGCAGCTGGCCCAGTACAACTTTGTCTTCAGTACGTTGCCCCCTCCCCCCGCCCCTCTTGTTCCCATCTCGTCACGGAATGGCAGACTGACTCGCCCGCACAGTCGTCGGCGACGAGGAGATGAAGGGCCGCCAGGTCAACGTGCGCTACCGCGACGACACCTCGAGCCAGGACCGCGGCAAGCCCGTGGCCGTCGACGAGGCCATTACGAAGCTCAAGGAGCTGCGGGACTCGCGCGCCATCTACAACCCCTGGCCCTCGGCGAAGCCCGCCGCCGGCCCCGCGGAGCAGAAGGCTTAGACGTGATCGGTCTGGCCACTTGTAAGTAGATCTGAAGAGGTGATTGATGTGTGTGGGGGGCCACGTACGAACAGGGCAGCGTGGGGTGCCGTGCTCTACCCCATCGGGCAGGTTTGGGGGGCCAAGGCGGGTAGATGAAAAGCAATGAAGATAACGAATAGAAATGTTGGAGCTGATGAAAGCCTAAAATATGCTGCTGCTGGTCTCCGCACATCTGCTGAATCCCAACGCGTCGCGACCGGCTCTCTTGATTTACTAGCCCCAGGGCCTACCTCGTCTCGTCCCGAAGAAAACGAAGAGTATCAAACATGCTGGGTGCAGGGATATCAACATGACTCAAGTGAGGGACCTCAACGACCGCAAACAACGGCACCATATGCGGTCTGACATCACTCTCTGCTTTCTTTCTCACGATGCTGCTAATTCGAGGGTATCATGCATTTTATTATCTACCGCGCAGTCATCCGTCCACCCGAGGCACAGCCACACGTTCAGCCCTGCAGGCGTCTCCGAGAAGCACACCTACCGGGAGAGCCACGGCATTTCGCCTTGGTGCGAGTGTTGTTGCCGGCCGTATGGTGCGTCGTGTTTGTGCGCGCTCTGCTTCGTCCTCTTCCACTTTGTGTCGTGTGCCTGTTTTCACCCGCCTCGCATTTCCCAACCCATCCATGTTGCTTGAGACTCATTGCTTGTGCCCATTTCCATCGCGCCACGCCAAAAAGAGGGGAAAATGAGAAAGGAATACACGAGCGAAATTGCCCGAAAAAAACGTGTCGTCAGCACGTATCATGTGCGTGTGGACCGACCAGCTGAGGGAGTTGAATCCCGGTCGACGCTCAGGGCTTCGGTATGCGGATGCGGCGGCTGGTCATGAGGCAGCCGTGGATGACGAAGATGAGGACCACAGGGTGGAACTCGAGGAAGGTGCCGGCGAGGATGGTGCC
The DNA here is from genome assembly GCA_000732205.1 of Verticillium tricorpus MUCL 9792. Lineage (NCBI taxonomy): Eukaryota > Fungi > Ascomycota > Sordariomycetes > Glomerellales > Plectosphaerellaceae > Verticillium > Verticillium tricorpus. Next base: position 2,081,066 of record JPET01000003.1, read on the forward strand.
CAGGGGCAGCTTGTCCAGAACGGCGCCGGTGTAGATCCAGTAGGCCATGACGCTGTCGGTCGCCAGCGAGGTGGGGATGGGGGTGCCCTCAAAGTACTGGCTCTTGCCGGTGGCATCCTTGGGCAGGACCGACACGGTGACGTTGAAGCGGGCGAGGCGGGTCAGGCCGCAGAGGACGAAGAAGGTGAGGAAGACGCGGTCGAGGGGTGTGCGAATGCCGAGAGCGAAGGCGGCCGAGGCGGGGGCCACACCAAACGAGATGAGATCGGCGAGGGAGTCGAGCTCCTGGCCCATGAGGGACGACTTCTTGCGCCAGCGGGCGACCTTGCCGTCCATGAAGTCGAAGAAGAGACCGAACGGGAGGAAGAAGAGGGCGAGGTACATGGTCGAGAGATCGGTGGGGTCACCTAGACAGTAGCTGAGGGAGGTGAAGATAGAGAGGGTGCCGCAGGCTCCTGTGCGCGGGGATACGTTAGCACGGCTCTCCGGTGGTCATGTTCAGCTTTGGCGGGGAGAGGCTCCCAGAGCGAGCGTACCATTGCACAGAGTGATCAGATCGGCCAGGTGCATCGCCCGAATGAGAGAGAAGTGGCCCGTTTCGGAGGAGAGGAGAAGCTTCTGCTTGTCCTGCGCTGCATCGACTGTTAGCACTGGTGGTCTGGGAGTTCATAGGCGACCACTGCTCGGTGCATACCAGGGGTGATGGGGTCACCGCCATCCTTGAGGCTGCCGTTGGTGACGGCGCTGCTTGTTCGTTTGGACATTTTGAATAGTGTGCGCGGTTGAGGGCTCAGAAGCGTCGGCGGAATGCTGCGTGGTGGGAGCTATTTGTTTGTTGGTGTTGGGAGCTTCTCCTTGTGTCGGCGGAAGGAAAGCCAAGTTTTTGTGGTCGCGAATGGGCCAGGTCCAGGATGCAGGATATGAAATGTAGACGAAGTGGCAGGTCGTCACAGCCGCTTCGCTTCGGCAGGCACTATGCCGTCATCGGTCCGGCCGCTTCAGGCCCAAAGCTTACTAGCGTCATTCTGCTTCGCCCATCGCCAGCCCGCGCCTCAGCTAACACATGACGCTCTGCTGCTCACGGGGCGGCGTGTCACGACACATGTGGTCAGGAGCTTCGTACAGGGGTATAGTCTATGTTCGTGCATCTTCTCTACGATGTGCTGATATCGTAGGTTTGACAGTATCCACAGTAGTGGACGGGGCGTCTGGCCAGTCGTCCATCCCCGCCTCTACCAGGAGAAAGAACCCCTCCAAAAAAAAAAAAAAAAAAAAAAAAAAAAACAAGAGACACAAGCTGAAGCTTTCATGATCCAGGTGCCTGCTCCCCTAACGCCGCATGTGCTTTTCTATGCCGTGATGCTTGTTGCTTGCTTGCTGTCGCCACGGAAATCCGGGCTCATACCGTATCCTCCTACCAACCCAAACCATGACATACTAGCGTGCGGTCCAGCCTGTGTCGCGCATGACATAAGAAACGGTATTAAGTGCGTACAACACTGGGTCGTGCGTATTGGTGGTATCCAGGTCGAGAGTGGCTGTCGCGGCGGGAGACGCCACGCTCTCCCGTGTCGTGAGTGGTAGGGTTCGCCTCTTGATGACTCGCCCTGTTTACTGCATTTATATTGCGGGTCGCTCACCGAACGATGAGTAGTCCAAGAGAGTCAAGCTGGGAGCTGCTTGATCCAGAGACGCCGCAGACGGTGTAACCGGTGGGGCAGAGGAGGTTGGTCCTGTGGTATCACGTCAGATGAGCTCGGAAGCGGACTCAAGGTGGTAGGCCGGCTTACATGTTACCTCCCTGGACGTTGCCGTATGTGAGGGACATTTCGCCCAGGCTGGTGATGATGGCGAGGCCATGAATCAAGTCACCAGCCCTGACGTGGAAGCCGGTGATATACTCGCCCCTACGAAGATCTGCCGAAACGTTAGCCCTTTCACCGAACACGCCTGGAGGAGCATCCCGAATACTACCCACCTAGGCTGAAAGTATCGCCGCCCTCTTTGCCTGCTCTCGTACCCAGCAGCTGCGTTGAGGTGTCTTCGTAGACGAATTCCATGCCGTGGATAGCCATGGGATCGTGGTACACGACGACACGGATGAGGACCCTGCCTTCGCGCTGGAAAACCACCTCCTGCGCCTCGCCGTCCTCTTTCGTCTCCGAACCAACGCGCATGCTTCGGTAAGCGATCTTGCTCAGCGGGCCTGGCGCCAGCGGGCCGGTCAGCTTGAAGGACGACTCCTTCGAGCAAAGTCGTTTCAGGTCGCCAATGGCCAAGCTTCCTCCGCCACCAGAGAGAACTCTCACGCGAACGTGACCTTTCCGCATGGTCTCCGGCAGCCGCTCCCTGATTTGCGACTCGCCGATGACCTGCTGCTTCGGAAGACCCTCTCTGGTGCCGAAGTCGATCCAGTTGCGGCAAACGTCTTCGCCCTCGCCCATGATCTCGACCGCTACGACCCCCGTCTTGGCTGATAACACGACCTGGCTTCCTTCAATGGGGAAAGCGTTCACGCTGTCATCCACGTGGCAAGGCCGGTCGTTGGGTAGCCTGAAACAGGGATGCCAACGGAACCGTAGGCAGTCCAAAAAGTGCCACGCGCATTCGTCTTTGCTCAAGACGAGTCCGCCTTTGGACTTTGTTCGAGTGGAGAATGACTCCCGAGCGATGAAGCTGCGTCCAAAGGTCGGGTAGTCATTGCCCATAATACCCGTTTCCCGCTGCGAACATCCAAACATGCGGCCGATCTCTCTCAGATGTCCTCCGAGGCCAAAGCTGGCAGCTTCCCAAGAGCTACCAGCTTCGTTCGAGACGGTGTCGGCGTCGAGTCGCGTGCAGTCGAGGAAAGAGTCGCCGACTTCGTCTAGGCTACTTGGGTAGCTTTGCAGAAATTGCGAGCCAAACACGGCCAGGTTCAGATCGCCGACGGAGCCGCCCTGAGCCGCATGGCCGGCCACCACGCCAGCCGCCTTGTCCCAGTGCGCGTCCAGCAACAACACCGAGACGTACTGCTTCTGGCCCGGTTGGGGCTTGAAATAGTTGTTGACGGCATCGGCAGTAACATGGAACAGTTCGTTCTCGCTGGCGTCCTTGTCCGTCTGCTGTGACATCTGCATTTCGCGCAGTTCAGCCACGGTCTTGTCCGTCCGGATGATGTGTATCCTAGCTTCGCGTCGCATCTTGCCTTGCATGCGGTCCTGCTGGTGAGATGTGCTTCCGGTCCATTCCTCCTCAAAACCAAAGCTGCGAGGGCCCATCTTCTGGCGCACCATTTGCTCACCAGTGAAAGCATGCCACAGGTACGCCGCCATGCGGTACTTCCGGATAGCAGAATCGAGACCGTTCCCTTCCACTGCAGCACGGGCGGGCACCGAGTCAAAGGTCTCGGGGGAGTCTTTCGCCAGCAGGATGGCGAGCTGCAACGGTGCATTGTACGGTGGTGTCATGTTGATGGTGAGGTAAGTTGAGTGAAGCCTGTTGCTGGTCGAGCTGTTCGAGAGCTTGGGGCTTGAGAAGTCGAACCGGAGTCTGTTGGGGCCCGGCTGCAGGTAGACAACGGATTTCCAATGCGAGTCGCAAACCTTCCATTCTGTCGCAGGAAACTGGTCGTCTTCGCGGGTCACCGTGACCATGCCGTCAATGGTGTGCTGGGAGGGGTCGCCTATTGTGCCGTGCACGGAGAAGAACTTCTGATAGACCTGTGGCATGTTTTAGCACAAAAGCGTACCTGCGCAGAAGGGGGCACATGACGCCGGGAGCGGCTCAGGGAGTTTAGATCAGAAGGGGTCGGACCTACATGGGCGTTGTTGGGGGCATTGAGAATGCGAGGCGCGTAATGTGACACAGGCAGATTGGACTTGCTGCCATTGACGACGGGAGAGCCTAGGCCGCTCATGCCGGAGACGCTATAACGGTTCGAGGCCGGCAAAGGTTGCAGAGGAGGACGGGAAGCTGTGTTGGCGTTCTTGAGCTGCTGGTCAAGGGCAGGGTCGGAGCCATGTGTCGAAGGAGGCGTGACGGAACCAGTTGTTGGAGCAGTGTTCCGACTGGCGTCACTAGAAGAGTCGGTGTTGTACTGATCACCACCGGACCTATCGGTGGAGCGTTCGGTCCTGATGCTGGCCTTTGACCGGCGGCGCAGGCTCTTGAGGAATCCTGCGGTGGCCATTGTGAGGGGAAGAGAAGGGCAGGTCCACGGTATCGTCGAGCAAGGAGCCAAGTCGCTCGAGGCCTGTATCTGGCTGCCTCGCAGGAAAGCAAATGGTCAAGGTCGAGCGACGCCTCGTGAGTGAAAAAAAAAGGCGAAGCCTGGACTGCTGAAGGTCGGCCCAGCAGCGGTGGGGGTGGAGGGCGGGCGGCGAGTTGGGTAAGGAAGGCCTGTTATGGCGTTGCGGGCACGGGCTTGGAGCACGGGGCTCAGGATGGTGGAAACGGGGCTGGGTGAGTTTACGAGTTGGGTCCGACCCTGCGCCGCAACCTATTGGAGAAACAAGGAGAGGGTGTTCGTGGTGTGACGATGGGGGTTCGTGTGGTCGTTGCTTGCAGCTGCGGCTCTGCAGGTTGTTTGTCGAAGCTGAGTGAGTATCCCGTGGAGGGGGAGAGGCGTTCGATGGCAATGAACGGAACTAAAGAGTGCTGGTTGGCGCACAGATGCCAGGGCGTTCTGGTTCAGGTTCGAAATTCAGCAGATCCAGTTCCTGGCGTATCGTATGCAGCAACCCGGTCGGTCAATGACGTCGATCTGTTGGATTGGAAACGGGACCGGGAGTGCGTGGATCTCTGAAATTGCAAGCCGATAACCAAGATGAGGGCGGACGGGCCAGAGCTCCCTGGTGTGTCTGGTGGTGGTGAGGTGTGGGTGTCACCTAGCGTGCTCGGGTAGTTCAACCCAAGTGGAACTGGTGTGTGGCGTAACACCGGCAGCCAGGCGGTACATGGGCTGGATGGATTCTGAACCTGGATGCGCAAGCAGTTGGGAAAGCCGTCGCCAAGGGGGCGATGGCGCGAGCAGGATAGCACGGAAGAAGCTCTCCAACGGTGTGGGGTGGGCGGGATGGACGGATGTCCGTACACTGGAGTAAAGGATGAAGGAGCAGGAATGGTAACGCGAGGGGGGAGGGGGCGGTCAGTGGCAGGTGGGAAGGCTTGCCATGGACATGGAAAAGCGAGCAGCAGCTGGCAGAGACGTGAGGTGAGATGATGCAAAAGGCAAGGCAGGGGAAATTAAGACAGGACCAGGCCGCGCAAGGCAAGGTGAAAAGAGGACGAGGGAGAGGGAGACGGACGCCGGAGGCGGAGAACTGGCAAGCAAGCAGTGCTAGCTAGCGTCGCCGCCTGTTCTCAAGACGGCGTTGGTGCCGGTGCTGGTGCTGATGCTGATGCCGATGCTGGCGCTGCTGGGCGGGCCAGGGAGTCGCAGGTGAAAGCCGCATGGAATCGAGATCGGGGAATTGGGCATGGGCATGGGAATGGCGGACGGCGGGTGTACAATGGCGAATTGGCAGCAATCCAGTGCAGTTCAGTCCAATGCGACCCTCCCCCCCTTGTCGAGCGGGAGTGGTGTGGTGCGTGGTATGGTGTGGTGGCCGGTGGATAAAGACCCAATTCAATTCAAGATCAGGCTTCCAGTGGCCCCCCCTCCATCCAAGACTTCAAGGTCCCGGTTCTGATCCCAGACCCAGACCTGGCCGGACCCAGTTCCAGGATCGGTGCCAAGCCAACCTTGCAGGTGGTCCTGTTTTGTGCTGCGCGGGATGGACGGCTGGATGGGCGGATGGATGGCTGCGCGGGATGAGGTGAGTGAGAACGGAAGTGGAGATGCAGAGGAGGAGAGGGAGACAGGAGGAGAGGGAGACAGGGAGACAGGGAGAGAGGGAGATGTGCAAGCGGGCGCACCCAGGCGCAGAGTTGACGCTGCTTGCGGTTGACTGTCTTGCCTGCCCCTGCTGTTGTTGTGCCCGTTCCTCGGTGTGCTGCTTAGTAGCCTGCTGCTGCCAACTCGGTGCTGGTCCGTGAAACAAACAGCACAGACGCTTGTGGGGACGACAACGAGACGTGCTGGCTACGAAGGGGGTCGAAGGGAAGAACCAAACCCATCTTCCCATACCACATCGCTCCCTCCCGGCTCGGCCGGTAGATTGCCTGGCTCGGTTACATTTGCGGCGCAAGACTTGGTTCCTCATTATTAGCATCTGAGCTGCAGCTCGTAATGTTGACGCTAAGCCGCCTGCCTCTGCGTCTTGTCTTGTCCTCCGCTCCGTACCCCACTCCCCAAGTACAGTCAGTACCTTCCTAGGCGGCAAGCAGCAAGCCAAGCTGCCAATCGATAAGGCACAGGCAGGAACTGGTGGTGCTGCTGGGCATGGGCACGTATAGCAGTTTGGCGATCAGTACTTGGTGACTGGCCAGGGACGCACCCAACACACCGAACACATGCACCATTCGTGCAGCAGCAGCGAGGCAGCCACGACTCAGTCGTTGCTAGTGATGACGGATACGAGGCACCCCCAGCAGCAGTTGGCCGAACACCACCTCGACGGCGAAGAGATTTGTCGGCCGGTCCTCGGGCGAAGTTGTCGGTCCATAGTGGCCTGGCGATCCTTTGGGTAATCGCCCCGTCATGGTCAGCACCAGTGGGCAGGTAATCGCTGGTAGCACGACAGGAAGGCGCTTGGCAGTCTGCGTCGCAAGCCGCCAAACCATGCGAGCCACTTTCATCGCCCCCCCGCCACAGGCAAGGCCGGATTAAGCCAGTTGTGCACGGAGCTGCTGGGGGTCGCAGTAGCTCCAAGCATCAATCCGGCACCGTCACATGGCCTGGCATGTCTAGATATGTTGTGAAGCACCAAACGCTCAACCCAGTCAGTAGACAGACATATCAGGAGAGAGACCAGTCCCTATGCCGAAATTCAGGTACCGGCAGGCCGCTGCTCCAGCCCGCCCGTGTCTCGCGGCACACGACGTATGCGTGCTCCTGTTGTATGCACGTAGCAGCCATTGCAGACATTCGTTCACCCGCATGTTTACGTAGGCACTTACCGGGTGATTACTCTTGCAGCACTAAGGTGCTCCACAGGAAGCGGACTGGCATGTGGGCAAGATGAGTACGGCAGTCTCCAAGAACGCTGCTGCTACTGCTACGGCCGGTAGGTATCTGTGTGCTCACAAACTCCGGTTCGTTTCGAGCACAGTGCCAGCGGTCGTGCTTTACTCACAGCCTGCCCTGCCAACCAGCACTAAGGTACCAAAGCCAGTTAAAGTGGTTTCTTCCATTCCTGACCTCGACAACCATTTTGCGCTTCAATACCCGGCATCTCCTCCGCCACGACCACCTGCCTTCTGAACTGTTAACGCCCCTTCGCAGCTCAGTCAGTCAACGACGAGAACGAATTTTGTCACCCTTTCGAAACCTCGAAGTCATTTTCGTCCGCCGACACCTGCGACAGCAGTCCGACCGCCCGTACTCTCCCCCGCTTACAACCGCCCTGTAGCCGCCGAACCCCCCATTACTTCACCTTTCCACCGCCAATCCCGTCATCAGCCCTCCATCCTGCTCCATCGCACCCGAGTGCGCACCACTGAACGGCCAGACTACCGCTACCAGACCCCTGAGCCTCTTCATCTTTCAACAATCACACGACCCGCCTCGCGCGCACTCTCTGCGGTCGAGCGACAGATCATGTCGTCGCCCTGGAAACAGCAACCTGATGTCGTGGTGGATAGGGTGCTGAAGCGGGCAGAGGTCAGCAAAGTAAGTCAAGGGAGAGGACACCCAGGCTTCGGATTGCGACCAGCCTGACAACCCGTACCACGCACGTCATGCTAACCCCCTCACTAGATTGCGCGGAAACTGCAGAACCGACTCGCCTTGGCCCAGTTCAAGACCAAACATGGCTGGGAAGATCTCGCCTTCGAGACCATCGAACCCAAGGTGGAAGAGGAGATGCGCCGGAAGAGGCTGTGCGAGGGTGACGTCCTTTCCGACTCGTCATCCAGCGCCTCCGATCTGCCCTATCCTACGCGGGCCCTGATGAGCTCGCCTCTCAAAGCCCCTCTATTCTCCGATGCCATCGATTCCAGCAACGGCAGCACCAGTCGCCGGAAGAGGACTTTCAACGCATCTTTCGACTATGCGCCATCCAGCCCGAGCAAACGTCTGCGATCCTCCCCAACCCCAAGCAAGTCGTTTCACGGACATCACGGTTGGAAGGGCAACCATCAACTGGCACAGTCCTCGCCCCTCAAGCCAAGGCGGCAACAGCACTTCACCACATCCGCCGGCCCCAACGTCTCTCTGTATCAAAGCACGCGAAACTTTGCATTTGACCTGACCTCTCCGAATATCACGACGTCAGACGACGAGGACGATCTCCCCCTACACTCTTTCCGCGCTCACGACATCCACTCATCACCCCCCTCAACACCACCAATGCGCAACCGAGGGCTTCCTGGACGTTCTATGCGCGAGCGGGGTTCGCCAGGGCCCAATGGCAAGAACGGACAGGAGGGTGCCGACCTGCTGCTGTATCTCGCGGCTTCCCCCTCGCCAGCCATGCCCTCGAGCAAGACGAGGATGGATCCGCCGTCGACGCCGCCTTCCAAGTTCAACCGCGACATGGGACTTCCGTCGTCTCACATGACGACTCCCGGCGGTGGCAATCTGTTTCCCAGCACTCCGAGCCAGGGCTTCGACTTTGCCGACTTTGTCAACATCACGCCGAGTCCCGCCCAAAAGCATTGGAAGACACCCGTCAGCTTGTCTACAGCGAAAACACCACTGAGTGCAGCCAGGCGGCGCTTGACTTTCGACGACCCCCTGCTTTGATGGCAGGTTCCGGTCAAGACTTGTTGTCCGCCAGCGACACATTCTCATTATGTACATGATACCTCGACAGCCCACTCTGCACACGCGGAACGGCCCAGGGCTCTGGGAGCCTGCGCCGACTCTTTTTTTTTTTTCTTTCCTTCCTTTTTTCTCGTCTGGGGTTGTCTGGTTTGTGTAAGGATACGTTCGACATGAATTTTCTTTGTTCATAGTAAGGTCAGGTGGCCGCCTCTTGGTACGGCCGGGGATGGATGGGGCCGGGGAATGGGGGGGATTGGGGCACGCAAACGAGGACAGCACAACGGATCCAGGGTGTTTTGTTTTCGTCAGAAATGCCGGCCGAGGTCAGCCGTATGCAGGCCCTCGCAGGGCAATGTGGGTTGATGCGATCCGTTCGGTTTCCCGAGCTTGAGAAAGGGCTGGCACGTCCGACCGGGGTGGGAAGTGGTCTGGTGGGGAGCTACGCGCATGTGGGCTCTGCTGACGCGTTTTCGCGTTTTGTTCGCGACACACGCGTCTTTTCGCGTCACGTCGTACGTCTTTAATGAGTTTGTAGCCAATCAGCATGCAGCATACCAGTCCGCCGCCCAGGTCCACGACCCGTGCTTAGCTACGTGCACAGTGTCAGATGTGCCGGGGTACTTGATCCGTTCGTCGTGGTAGATGGATGACATTGGAGCCGGACAGCTATTATCGGACATGCCTCTCTCCACGCCCACAATATCGTCAATGACTGAGCGCGACGGCTCGGGGCGAATGTTCAGCCGCCGGTGGTGATTGGCTCCGTCAAATGAAGCCGGCTTCAGTCACTGGAATGGGCTGGTTTGGCGGAGATGAATTGGCTCTTGATTCCGTTTTCATTGAGGCATGGGTGGGTGCGCCCACCGTACTAAATCACCTGGAATGGTCCCACATGTACTCGGCGATGGCCTGTCGCACGCCTTCCGGGGATGGCCTCGCGGCGCACACGTCCGGCTCAAAGTCAAACGTCTTGCGCAGGAAGTCCCTCGTGGTCGGTCCAATGGTCGCGATAAAGGTGTTGCGGTCCGGCGTCCGTGCCGGCGCGTGGGCCTTGCCCGTGGCCTCGTCGAGCAGTCCCAGTCCTCTCAGGAGGCCATCGCAACCCGTGGGCGAGAAGACAACCACCCAGCGGACGGCCCGCGAAGACGTCGCCTCGAGGATGCTAGCGAGGTGGTCGGGGAACGTGGGCATGACGCCCGTGCCGTAGACGGCCACCTCGGTCACGGGAATGTGCCGGTCGTCTGGCAGCGCGGGGTCGGTGAGGGTGCGGGGGATGATGTCGCGGCGCTGCTCGCCGACGAGGAAGAGGAGCGCAGGTTTGGGGTTGCGGGCGCCGTACCGCGTCGCGTAGTGGTCGAGAATGAAAGCGGCCAGGGCATCGCCGTTGCCAGTGTGTGAACCGTGGATCTCGAGGGGCGGCGTCTGGGGCACGGCACCCAGAGCGCGCGTCGTGGCGGGCCCGACGCTGTAGACGGGCACAGACTGGAGGTGCGGCCAGGCGTCTCCTCCGGAGCCTCTGCCTGCCTCGACGAGACCAGTGAACGCCTCGACGGCCCGTTGTGAGGTGAAGATGAGGCCTCCATAGGAAGCTGTCTCGTGTGAGCCGATACCTCGATCCCGCAGCAATGTCCGCACCACATCCAGGCCGGCTTCGTCCTGTGTATGCTGCAGAACAGGCACAAAGGTGGGCTCGAAGATGTGGTTGTCGCTGTGGGGAGTCGTGAAGAGATCCTCGTAGGAGTCCCCTGGGGAGGATCTCGTCTTGAGCAGCAAAATCGGCACCGCTGCCTCGTTCCCCGGCGGAGGCGAAGTCATGGTCGCGGGGTATGGCCGTGCCTATTGTCCTCGACCACGACAGACCAGACACGATGGCAAAGCGATTCGCGTCTTGCGCCCTTTCTCAGTCGTAGCAGGGTGATGCGAGTTATCTGTCAGTCGGCGCCACACACAAGCCCCTTCGCCGAATTTGATGCCGTGGCCAAGCAAGGTAAGGCACTGGCAGCGTCCGGGCCCACAGGTCGCCGTTCGCGGCGGATCGGCCCCGACAGGCTGCATGCTGGAAAGCTTTCAAGTGCGGTCTTATCGATAAGCAAGTGCCGTGGAACCCGCGATGATGCGCCCGAAGGCAAAACAGTGCACTCAGCGGCAGCTTTTTTGACGGCTTACAAATTTCGCGTTCGCGTGACAAGGCGACTGGCGTGCCTTGCGATTCCTGTTTTCCTGGATACCGAAATCACAATACCTGGCAACAACCGGTACACATTGTCCCCCGTCGACAGGCAACAGCAACCTCCAGCATGGCTCAGCCGGGGCGAGACGACAGCACAGGTGGTGTGACGTTCGCAGACACAAACCCAGCCGCCGCATCCGCCGCGCCGGCCACGGGAGCCGGCGAGCCCACGACAAAATACCCAAAGGGCATCGTTCTCGGTCCAGATGGAAAGCCGTACGTACCCTGCCTCTCCTTGGCAATCAACCTTCCCGCGCCGCAAGCAGGTGCGCTGACTACAGACCCAGCTGCCGAACATGCACCTCCTCCACCTTCTGGGCTGCCATGGGCAAGTCGCCAGCCAATTCCAAGACGACAACGACGGCAGCCGCATCAGCAGCACCAGCAACGATGAACGGACTCCCGGCCGACTGCCCCCCGGATGTGGAACGCCTGGGGAACAGCACGTGGACGCTTCTCCATAGCATTGCCGCCACATATCCCGAGAACCCAAGCCCGGCTCAGAAGGACGACCTGCGTGGCTTCATGCGGACGTTCAGCAAGCTGTATCCCTGCTGGGTGTGCGCCGAGGACTTCCAGAGCTACATCAAGAAGGACCAGGTGCGGGTCGAGGGGAGGCAAGAGTTTGGCAACTGGCTCTGTGAGGCCCACAACGAGGTGAACCGCAAGCTGGGGAAGAAGGAGTTCGACTGTTCACGCTGGGAGGAGAGGTGGAGGACGGGATGGAAGGATGGGCGATGCGATTGAGCTGCATACAATTGGAAGGATGATAAGACGCATGCCATGGCGAGGCGTTGGGATAGATGACACCGCTCTGGCCTGTATACCACTGTACATGTACATACACATAGCATCACTCCTCCTTCGCTGTTTCGGGACGGGGCTCGGATGAATACGACGAGACGACACGACACGACGCGCGATACGACGATAGAAGGCAAGGCAAGAAGAAATTCATTCCGTCCCACGAAGACGCCTCGACGAGGCGGACCTGGGGTGAGCTGGAATCGGCCATGAGGTGACCTCTCGACGACGGGCGACATCTACCTTCGCATTGTGTCGAGGTGGGAAAAGTCAGAGCACTGAGGCGTGCATTTGGCAGGACCATGTCCGGCACCGGCATTAGCAGCCGGACGGCCCCGCTCCTTTCCATCTCTTCCGTATGCGTATCCTGTGGTGAGCTAACGAGGTACGTTGGTGAGCTTGACGTCGAGCCCGCCCGCATCTGGAGCTCCGGACATGGATGCCGTTGCGTGGCGTGGTGAGGGTCAATTACATCACTACCACGATATAACCCCTCCCTGTTAGCGGAAAGCAAACCCAGCCGCACCCGCTCATCGCACCAGTCCCGGACTTGCCAGGCTTGCATGATGATGACTGGAGACCCAGTCCTACCTGACGTTCGGGCGAATCGGTGCCAGTTTTTTGAGGGCCGCCTGCCAGAGCAAGGTTTGTAGGGCGGGAAGGACCGAATCTATCATGTTTCTCTTAATACGAACAGGCGCGTACGTTGCCTCGAGGTGGCCTGATTCAGCGTCAACACCACCACCAGACTCCTACCGTCCTGTCATTTATTGCAATTGATCAACCTAAGCTGCCCCTGCTCATCGACCACCCGCTATCTCCAAACACTCATCCGTGTTGATATAAAGTTGATTCTTCGGACGTCCTCTCATTGCTTCGTCACCCTGCCTCACTTCTTCTACTCCGCCTGTCCTCGACAACCCACTGGTGTAACCTCAACGACCCAGTGTCCCTACACCCCAGCATCCCTCAGTCATGGCTGATATCCGCGAAGAGGGGCTCAAGGAGCCCATTGACGTGGCCGAGTACTTGTTCAAGAGACTTCGCGAGATCGGCGTCCGCTCGCTCCACGGCTTGCCTGGCGACTACAACCTCGTCGCCCTCGACTACCTGCCAAAGGCAGACCTGAAATGGGTGGGCAGTGTCAACGAGCTCAACGCGGGTGAGTACATCCGCGGATCTTCCATCGGACACGAATACAATGACTGACGACCCCGCCAGGTTACGCTGCTGATGGGTATGCCCGCGTCAAGGGCATCTCGGCCATCATGACCACCTTTGGCGTGGGTGAGCTCTCTGCCATCAACGCCCTCGCGGGCGCTTACTCAGAGCACATCCCCGTCGTCCACATCGTTGGCTGCCCCTCCACCGTCTCGCAGCGTAGCGGCATGCTATTGCACCACACCCTTGGCAATGGTGACTTCAATGTTTTTGCCAACATGAGCTCCCAGATTTCATGTGATGTCGCCAAGCTCAACAGCCCTGCCGAGATCGCGACGCAGATCGACCATGCCCTGCGTCAGTGCTGGATCCAAAGCAGACCCGTCTACATCATGCTGCCCACCGACATGGTGCAGAAGAAGATCGAGGGCACCCGTCTCAAAACACCCATTGATCTTGAGGAGGTGCCCAACGACCCAGCCAAGGAGGACTACGTCGTTGACGTTGTCTTGAAGTATCTGCATGCTGCCAAGAAGCCCGTCATGCTGGTTGATGCTTGTGCCATTCGTCACAGAGTGCTGGAGGAGACGCATGCGCTGCTGGAGAAGTCTGGCATTCCCGTCTTCGTGACGCCCATGGGAAAGAGTGCGATTAACGAAACCCATCCCAACTACGGTGGCGTGTATGCCGGCGAAGCCTCGCGACCTGATGTAAAGGAGAAGATAGAGTCTTCGGACTTGATTCTGTCCATTGGCACTCTCAAGGTAGGTCTCAAGGGATTCCGCGCCGGTCTCGCCGTTCGCTGATCAAGGTCCAGAGCGACTTCAACACTGCCGGCTTCTCGTACCGGACCTCTCAACTCAACACCATCGACTTCCACAGCACTCACACTGTGGTGCGCTACTCGGAGTACCCTGGTGTCAAGATGAGAGGCGTCCTCCGCAAGGTGACGGAGAGGCTCGACCTCGGCAAGCTGTCGGTCATCCCATCGCCCGAGGCGCCAGCCGCCCTGCCCACAAAGGAACAGGACCCGTCGCAGACGATCACTCAGGCTTGGCTGTGGCCTCGAGTCGGCAGCTTCCTCCGCAAGAACGACATCGTCGTGACCGAGACGGGCACCGCCAACTTTGGCATCTGGGACACGTTCTTCCCGAGCGGAGTCACAGCTCTCAGTCAGGTCCTCTGGGGCAGCATCGGCTGGTCCGTGGGCGCTTGTCAAGGCGCAGCGCTGGCTGCCAAGGATGCCGAGCAAGACAGGAGGACCATACTGTTTGTCGGCGATGGTTCGTTCCAGCTAACCGCACAGGAAGTTACCACCATGATTCGACACAAGCTCAGGGTGACCATGTAAGCTCCTCCAAAGCTCTGATACCCACCCTCAAACGCCATGGCTAACGTAGTACACCAAAGCTTCGTCATTTGCAATGATGGGTATACGATTGAGCGCTTCATTCACGGTATGAAAGCTGAGTACAACGATGTTGTCCAGTGGAAGTACCAGGACACCGTCACCGTGTTCGGTGGCACCGAGAAGACAGCCAAGAAGTTCCAGGTCCGCACCAAGAATGAGCTGGACAAGCTGCTCAAAGATGACGACTTCAACAACGCCAAGGAGGTGCAATTTGTCGAGATGTACATGGACAAAGAGGACGCCCCTAGAGCACTGGTGATGACAGCAGAGGCCAGCGCCAGGACCAACTCGAAGGAGAACTGATATCCATAATTTGCGGATGTGCACGAGGATGAGGATGAGTGTCGTTTGGCAATCCAGGGTGAGTAAAGGGGGAAGCAAGACTGACTCGTCCTCCTTCGTCTGTTGTCACATAGGTGTGCCTAGTGGAAGGGTTTTCCGAGTATCCTTCAAGAATGCCAGATGAATAATAATAATGAATATTACATTCTCGTCCCTGTCGTGTGATATTTGTCTTGTCTTGTCATCTTATTACTTTTCGTGGTGAGCGAACAAGTCCGCATCCGACTTGACATAGCAAATGCGGGAGTTTGGGTGGTCTGTGTGTAGTAGAATGGTGGTGGAGCCTTGACACGGTGTCGGTACGTACCTTTCGAGTCGACGACGCTTCAATTGAAGCTTGAGAAAACCTCGTCCTTCGACGCTTCGCCTGAACTTAGCTCTCAGTCACCGAGTCCCCCCAGAAAAACCTGGCCGAGGCTTGAGCATTTTTATTAGCTATCACACAAGGTACAAATTCTCGAATTAAAAATGTCCGACGCACCCAAGAGAAAACAAGGTGGCCAGGGTGGTGACCGGCCGTTCAAGAAGAGCAAGGTCAGTACGACAACTTCACAGCCAATGGCCCCAGCGAAAGCTACCTCCCCCTCATATAAAAACGGGGCTGACAATTGCAGGGCGGCAACTCTGGGAACTGGCAGACGACGGCTCACAAGACGAACCTGGCCAAGCTGAGCGAGCGGGATGCGCACCTCGAAGCCGGAGGCCTGGGCATCTGGGTCACCTTTGTCAGGGGTATGGACAGGAAGGCCATTGCCGAATTCGAGAAACTATGCAACGAGGTCGGTCAATCACGGGCTCTCTCATTCCCTCGTGTTGTCTTGACGTTGTGCTCACCTGCGTGCAGCTCGGCGAGACGATGTACGGGATTGCGCCTCCTCAGGACGAGGCGACGGCTCCCGAGGATGGAGAGGAGGACATCGAAGCATCGATCCAAAAGGAAATCGAGGGCTTCAAGTCAAAGGAGCCGAAGCCCAAGGGCGCATTCGCTATTGTCCGCGCAGATATCGAGTGTGTCTTCTTCCTGAAGACGCGGGACCCCGTCGATCCCGTCGAACTGTGCCGCCGCATGTGCACTGACGCCAAAGGCTGCGCCAACGTGATGGAGAGGAAGACAAGATACATCAACCGCCTGACGCCAGTGAGTGTGACGGGCAAGGTGGCCAGTGGCGTGGACAAGGTGGCCAAGCAAGCCCTCGCGCCCTGGTTCGCAGCCGTCGACCAAGGGGACGGGAGCGAGGCTGCCCAGCAGACCGCCGGCGAGGGTCAAGTGCCTTACACGGTATGTCCAATCCAAGCGCCGTGCAATCATTTTTAGGGATGGGGTGTTAACGGTGGGGATGCGTCAGTACGCGATCCGGCCGTCTATCCGCGCCAACAGTGACATCAAGCGCAACGAGGTCATTGACCAGATTGCGGGTATGATCGGGAAGCAGCACAAGGTCAATCTGGACAACCCTGACAAGGTCATTCTCATCGATGTCTACAAGGTACGTTTTGGGGGCTTCCGACGCCTCTGGACTCTCGCTGACATTTGGACACCAGAACTTCTGCGGCATGAGTGTGGTTGACGGCAAGGAGTGGGAGGAGCTGAAGAGGTACAACGTCAACGAGCTTCACAAAGCAGTAGCGAAGCCTAAGGATGCGGACAAGGCGACGAAGCCAGAGCCAGAGTCCGTGCCTGTTCCTGAGAAGGAAGACAGCGAAGACAAGAAGGCCAGCTCGTAAAGTCTGAGCCAGGCTTTGGAAGGCTGAAAAGGGGACAAAGTAAAGCCTGTAGAACGGACAATGTTGATCCTCTGGTTGGTGGAACCGTTCTAGAGCCAGAACTGGCCGCGTCGCCAGCACGGTTAATCCGAACTAGCGACGGTGCTGGGGTTGGTTGATCCTAGGCAAAATGCAAGCCCATCCAGTATGCGAGCAGTTTCGACGCAGTCTGGAAGGTGGATGGCACGAAGAAACCGACTGAAGCGGCCCCGGACATGCCTATGCCTGGTGGCGATGTTGACCACTTAACTCAATCGCGATGGCACAGCTTCACGCTCACACACGGCTGGATACTTCGGAGCTGGCTCCGTCAGCGCCTTCACTGCCAGTTGGCTCTCGACGCTGCTGGCCTGTGCCGGTAAGGGAAAGTGCTCCGAGGCGGTCACAAGCCAACCCAAACGCTGGCATGCACTGTTGGCTGATCAGGCTAAAATAACGCTCGCTCCGGCGGCGACGCTAAGCCCTATTGCGACAAATTTGACGAGGAGAGGGCCTCTCGGCACGCTTCCTTCCAGACGTTCTAGCGGACTTCCAGACAGCTCCCTCTCCCAGAGATTGCGAAACTGAAGATGGGGTTTGCTTCGTGCTTCGGGGCCGTGGGACTATGGGTACCAGGTGACCGATGACTTTGTCGACTTGGGCAACATTCTCGTCCAGGTCCGCGTCCAAGCAAGGCCAGCAGCTTCAGGCGTATACAAGGGAGCGAGCGCATCCTCCGCCGTCATGTTTGGCTCACACGGCCAAGTTGTGTTTGCTCCGACTGCTTTCGGATCCGCTATTCGAGTTGAGCAGATACTTGTGCGCAAGAAGCACCGAGGTGTGCCCGATTGACACCTCGTCCCCGGCATCCACCCCACAGGACGAGGGAACTTTCGGGTCTTCTGGAGCTCTTGATGGCTTTCCGACAGGATCTGTTCACGTCAGGGCCATCGTCCTTGAACCGTCGCGCTCCCCACCCTCCTCCAAGACACGAGTGCCTCGCTCGCAGGGCCAGGCGGACCAATCAGTACACAAGGGCAGCATCTCCACAGCGGACAGAGGCTTGGCTCGCTTGTCATTGACCAATCACCAAATCCCCGGCTCGCTTCCCCATGCTCCTGGGCCCTTCGGTATCCGCTTTTCGCTCTTCTCGCCCTGAGGCACCCCACTAACTCCATGTCGCGTCCGCCTTCTCGCCAGGTACGTACTTCTGAGCCCCCCAAGCCCTTACCTGGAAGCACCTCAGCTCAACCACATCAGGTCCCAAGACCAGCGCCATCACCAACAGGATGGCCGCCCTCTCCATGCCAGAGCCATCTGGACCGGACTACCAACCGCACCGACTGCCCACCTAATCGATCTAGCCCCGGATAGCCAATCTCGCCCCCGTCCTCTCCCCCACCACCCGACACAGACGGATGGACGGTGTCAGGCCCATCCGACTGACGATGCTTCGGGACCGACGAAGCGACGCCCTCTCTGCTGCTCTATGCGCCCAGCAGGAAGGACCTTGGACCTGCGCTGTCATGCTACAGTCAAAATCTGACCTGCATGCGCAGCTATGACGGCCATGCCCATGCCCATGCCCATCCATGCCCAGGGCCCATGCACGTACATGCTCATCCGTGTTCGCATTCATCCCAGACCACATGCGCCCTTGCGGGACATCTGTGCCGGAGGAACTACAGTATCCTGTCATGTCGGAAACGGCTTGTCAGTGTACGCTCATCCAAGGGCGGAGGATACAGGGCGAGCCTGCAACGCCTCGTGCCGTGCAAGACGGCGGGGCAGAGCCGCCTTCTGGCTTGCGCCGCATGGTGGCTGACCAGTCTCGACCTTTTTTTTTCCCTCTCAACTCGAGCTGCCTCTAGTGGCATCCGGCTTCCCTCGTCTCACATGCCCCCTTTCTCTCTAGCGCTGCCCTTGGGCTTGGGGTTTGCAGAGCAACCGTGTTCTTGGTACTTGTTTGTCTGCAACAAACGCATCAACAACGGGCGGTACCCGCCCCGGCCTTCTGGGTCCATGTCCATCTGATCGTCGTCTCAATCGGCTGCCCACGGTGTAGGGGTCGACGTTGCTGGCGTCCCAGTAAGCGAACAAGTACCGTACCACTACGCATCCGAGACGCCCCGTAGATCGCTTAGACTTTGTTTGTCCAGTCGACCGGTTCGCTCATCACGGGCGAGCCTCTTCACCTCTCAACCACTGCCATGTCTTGTTTCGCCTCTTATCACCAGTTCTGTTGTCCACCACCGATCCCCGTGCGCAGTTTTGCCAAAGCCCCGAGACACACTGCCCAGCTGCCAGCATAGCAGAGCCCGGTTTTGAACCATCCGGATCCTACAACGACGAGCTCCTGGTCACCTACATACCCACACCCCCGGCCCATCGCTCAGTCCCCTTGTCCTGTCATCAACGCCAATATCCCGCCGCTGTACTTGTTGCTGTTGGTCCCTGCTACTTTCGGCTTCTATCATCCCGGCTTGACGTGCCTGCACCTCCCTCGCCTGCAACATTGATGGATTCGACTGGTCGACTCGCTTGGGGGTCATACTGCGGAACCTCACCATCTCTCTAGCTTGCCTGCCCGACTGTTACCTTCCCCCATCCCTTAGTTGCTCCAGACACTGCCAGACACGTTCACCCCCTTTTCTCATCATCATAAAACCCCTCCATACACCAGCAACCCCCCCAAGGCCCCCATACCTCGTACAGCCCGCGGTAAAACTGTGTCGGCCGGAGGACTGATCCGTATATCGTCCATACACCGTGGCATACATTTGCACGACCAGCCTGCCAGTCTCAACCTCCAGCCGCAGCTCCAGCTAGTCACGTACAACACCCGCCTCGCAAGACGTTTCGCAGATCTGCAATCTGCCGCACGGCACGCGAAAGACCTCCAGTAGGGCAGTGTCTGTACAACCTTGGTCAAGCACCGACGCCCATGTGTGTTACGCTACCCAACAGGTCCATGCAGGCCGTTATAAGCCGTGCCGTCCCCGACGTCACCGTCCAGCATGTCCAGCCGGTGCCCTCTCTACGCTCCCAGAGGCTTTACGATATCGACATATCCAACGGCACGAGCCTCGCCATAGCCCTCCCTGCGCTGCCCATGGTCAGGCTGCTGCGTTCCGAGCAAGGGTCCATCAGCTCCGAAGCCGCCGTTCTGAGGTGGCTCGCCGGACTCCACGTGAAGAAGCCCCTGGTTCAGGAGAGGACCCCCGAACCTGAAGAGACCCGCAACCTGTCTCTCAAAGGCAAAGGCGAACGAAGACCCAGCAGTCCATCGGAGGATTCCACCGCGCGCCTGACGGCATTCTTGCCCCAGCTCCTCCTCCACGCCACCGCCTCGAACGAACTCAGAATCGAGTATAATGTCACAAGGCCCACCACCGGAAGGCCGATCGCAGACCACAGCCCGCCCCTGAGCACTTCAGAACGCAGGGCTGTTGATACCCAGACGGGCCACCTCTGCCAAAGGCTATCCAGGCTCGAATCGCCCACAGGACGATTCGGCCCGGCGTTTGCGGTGCTGCCGTCCCTTACACCCCCACAGTCGGGCGCCTCCACCCCCTCGGCACGGCGGGATGCGAATGCTCGCATATTAGATTCGAAGGGCGTTGAGTCCTGGTCAACAGCTTTCCACTCAATGCTTGAGGCGGTGCTCCGCGATGGAGAGGACATGGCCGTTATGCTTGGGTACGCCAATATTCGACGCCAGTACAGACGCCTGGGTCACTTTCTTGACGGCGTAACAAGCTCACGACTGGTCGCCGTTGACGCCGGTGACGATCTGAACACACTCGTGCTGCGCACATCTGAACAACCGAGCACAGCGAGTGGCGACGGAAAAGAGGACAGCGAGGACGGGGACGATAACGGCGGGGATTCGAAATCAGCTTCCAGCGAAGAGGACCGGGAAGACCAGGAGGCCGCACTTCAGTACTCGGATACCATCACTGTGACCGGCATGAAGGACTGGAGCAACTTTGTCTTCGGTGACCCTCTATTTGCGACTATCTTTACAAAGGACCCAAGCGACGACTTTCTGGAGGGGTTCAACGACACCCCTGCCGAGCACCATAAGTGCGGCAAGAGTGCCACGCAAGCCAGGTTCCGCTCCAGTCTCATCGACGACACGGAAAACGCCCACATCAGGCTCCTCTTGTACGACTGTTATCACACCGTCACCCATGTGGTCAGAGAGTTCTATCGGCCGCGGAAGGAAAGTAGTCGGCACGAGTTGGCGGCGAGGAAGCGACTGAATGATATTCTGGCGAAACTCGATGCCATAGAAGTTTGCAAGCCCTCGCTGAGGAGGAAACCGAGTGGCGAGATGAGCCCGGCAAAGAGGGCCAAGAGCGAGGGCCCAGACGAGGAATGACCGACACGATCATGCAGGCAGGCAGGCAGGCACGGGATTTGTCCCCTTACCAAGGCTATTTGATGACCTGCTCAGCAGAGCCCCTCTTATGAAGGGTTGACAGGGCCAACGAGTGGTCATGAACACCCGAGGCCTTACGAGACGGAACAAATTAGAACAGCGAAGCAGCTAGCCTGCCTCACAATTAGCTATTTACTTTCTGGCATTGCCTTCTTCACCTTCTCTTCACCCTCGTCTTCGTCCCTTGGCAGCTGCATGCCCATCATGCCCAGCATGTTCCCCGCGGGTCCAGCCATGCCGGCTTGGCCCTTGAAGCTCTCCAACAGATTTTTGGCTAGGTTGTAGTCGATGTCGATCTCTCCGTCGGTGCTTTCGTCCTCGTCACTTTCAGGGGCCTGTGCCGTCGCCTTTTCTTTCCCCTTTCCTTTTAGCGCGGCCAGCTTCTTTGGGGTGGGGTCGAGCTGGAGGGCCCCGTGGTCGTTGAGTTCAGCCTCGAACTGCGCCGCCAGGTCCCTGATGCCCTGGTCATCTTCGTCGGCCGTGCCCTTTTCCTTGTAGGCTGCAGCGGTTGGAGGGGTAGGCCGTTGAGCTCGGGCACCCACAGCGGCAGTAGCAGAGACGGGCACGGCTTCCGCTTCCGTCGACGGCAACCCCATCATCTCCCTCATCATCCGCGCGAAAGCCTCCTCGTCGAAGCTGACAGCCTTGTCTTCGTCCTCGCTGTCGTCGTCCGAGTCCATGCTGTCGCTGTCGTTATCGTGGTCCATCTCGTCATCCCCAGCACCGTCGATACCAGCAGAGTCATCATTCAGAAACGACTCGAATCGTGACACGAGCTTGCGCAGGTCTGCCTGCGCCGTAGCGTCACCGAATCCGGACTTGCCCCCTTTTTCCTGCCTGCCTTTTCCCTCGAGCTCTCGCTCAAAGTCTTCGTAGTTGATGTCCAGCCAGGACTCGTCATCCTCTCGCGCAGCGTCGGGCCAAGCCTTCATCTCATCGTCCGACGGAAGAGCTGCAACACCGTCCTCTTGTAGGTCCTCCAAGATGATGCCCACCTCGCGAGCAACGCGCGAGTCCGTCTTGTCAAGGCGTTTCACCATGATGTCGAAGCCGCACGCTAGCTTAACGCCCATCTCGAGGCGGGAGCGAGCTTTGTCGTCCGGTGCCTTCTGGATGATGTCCGTCCATTGTTGCGGTGTATCGAAGCGCTGTGAGCGGAGCTGAGCGAACAGGACGCGTGTGAACTGGACGCTGAGGGTGACGAGGTCGCTAGGGGGGAAATGGAGATCTGCAGATGACGAGAGAAAGGGCTTCAAAGCGATCGGGTCGCGGAGATAGAACGCCTCAACGGCGGGGGCAATCGCCTTGGGCGCTTCGTGAAGAACAAAGGCCAGTTTGCGAGGGATTGTGACCTGTGAACGGTGGAGAGAAGTAGCAATTTGCTCGGGATACTTCTCGAGCCGGTAGAAAGCTTCGGCATCGACGAGATCCGACTGCACGAGGCTCTTTGGGGTTGAGCGTATAAAACCCAGGGCATCGGGAAGTGACAGCGTCTTGTTGCTGTCCTCGCTGTCCATGGGTATAACGTGAAGTTTTCCCTGATTCAACCAAGCTCGATTGCGGTCCATTTCGGGGTTGAGCCACTTCGGAAGCACATTGGCCGCTTCGATGAGAAGAAACTCTCCGTCGCTATCGAAGACGCGCACCCATAAATTCGAATGGGCGAGGCTGAGCTGCTTCAGCAGGAAGACAACGAGCCACTCGTCTTCAACAGAGTCGCCATAGTCTGTGACGCCGTGAAGGTGTGCAAGGCCTTCCGAACCTGTTAGCGCTCTGTATACATTCCCAGACTGTAGTCATGGAGGGGTAATAAGTCGTACCCTGATCAGTCCTCACCTCCAGGCTGAACTCCTCCCTCTGCCAGATGTAGTCATTTGCCAGTTCCTTGGCTAGTTTGAGAGCGGCCTTGCGCAGGTCCTCGAGCTTCGAGAGCTCCTTTCGACGATCTGCCAGGGGTTGATCAACCAGGAATAGAAGATACTCGACGCAATTTTCCGGCAAACGGTTTTCAAAGCCGTCAAACGGCTTCTCTTGGCTGGTCGAATCCGTCATTGAAGTCGTCGACCGGCGGCCCGAACAGACACAGTTTTGGATTTCTGCTTCCGAATCGTCTGTGTTCGTGACTTTGTTCGGAGAGAGTTGGAGGAGGATGCGCGCCTTGTTCCAATCCCGTCCTTCCCAGGACTTTTTGAGTGCGGGCAAAAGTAGTTAGACAGACCCCTTCAACATTTCGCCAAGGTTGGTCCTACTTTTGACGACTTAGTGAGCATGTATGAAGGTGTCCCAGACACTGGAAGCCGCGAAACTAGTGTCATCCACTGCGTGAGCTCTCTGATGGCGGGGCGGTTGACCAACGCGCTAGGCCTATCTGCCGGCCCACACCCGCGCGAGACAGGTACCAGCAGTCCCCGCCAACTCACTGCTTTCACAGAGGTACCAATCTATATGGACTTCTAGCTTGGCGCGTCCACCCCACAAAGCAAGCAGCTGTCGCGTTTCCCTGAGCCATCCCAGCATCTTTCGCGACTTCACACTGCGTAGCCTTACCTACACTCGACAACCTTGTACTTCGACGCACCACCGACCTGTCAACCCCAAGAAAAGTTTCCACTGACCACATATCTAAGTGCTCCTGACTTCTTCGGGTACAAAATCTCGAGAGTATGCCCGCAACTGCCTAAGCGCAGCACCGGATACCATGTCGTTCCGGAAGCGATCGCATCGCGCCATAGAAGGCCGCGATGCTGAAGATGTGACTGGTGTGGAGCAGGCCAGCTCGACCTTTAGCCATGATGCCTCGGTCAGTTGTCATCATTCCCTCGTCCGATTGCTCTCGTAAGGCTTGTTGTTGCTGACCTTGACGAAGAGAAAACGAGCCCGCGTTTCGATCGCCCGCACCGAGAAACACCCACCGGCGCGGCGCGAAGAGACTCCCGTATCCGACGATACCGAAGAAAGCGCCGGCGAAGACTCCAACGACAACCACCATTCTCCGCCCCGTACACAATACGAGATTATGCGAGATGGAGGCTTCCACCATCTCGAGAACGAAGAACTTGACGACCAACGGGCGACCCAAGCCATCAACGCTCGCTCACAACGAATCGGCGACAACCGCGCCGCAGAAAACGGCATTATCGAAAACGTCGAGTGTATCAACTTCATGTGCCACGAACGCCTATACGTCGAGCTTGGGCCCCTCATCAACTTCATCGTTGGCGAGAACGGTAGCGGAAAGAGCGCTGTACTAACAGCTCTTACCCTGTGCTTGGGAGCCAAAGCAAGCTCTACCAATCGTGGCGGGAGCCTCAAGAGCTTCATCAAAGAAGGCCGCGACCAGGCCGTTATCACAGTCTGCATCAAGAACCAGGGCGCCGATGCGTATCAGCCGGATCTGTACGGCGAGACGATCAGGGTGGAGCGACATTTTTCGAGGTCCGGCACGAGCGGCTTTCGCCTGAAGAGCGAGCGTGGCAAAACCATTTCTACCAAGAAGGCCGAAATCGACGAAATCACCGAGTACTGGGGTCTGCAGGTCGACAATCCGCTCAACGTCCTATCACAAGACAATGCGCGTCAATTCCTCAACTCTGCCACTCCTGCCGTGAAGTACAAGTACTTCTTTAAGGGTGTGCAGCTCGAGCAGCTCGACCACAACTACAAACTCATTTCCGAAATGCTCGACAGCCACGAAGAGAAACTCATCAAGCTCAAAGACGACGCCGCACAGCTGGAAGTCAAGTACCAAAAGGCCAAGAAAGATAAGCAGCTCGTCGAGGCCAACCTGGGTCTGAGGGCAGAAGGCCAACGCATCCGAACGCAGCTCGCGTGGTGTCAAGTGGTGGATGCAGAACGGGATTTGGAGAAACGACGAGCGGAGGTCGATGCTTTCAATGCCAAACTTCTTGAAGACGCGCAGAACATAGAAACTGCGACAGGCCAGCTAGAAGCTTGCGATCAGAAGATCACGCAGGTCGAGACAGCTGCGGCGGAGAAAACCCGGGAGAAGGAGACACAGGAAGAGGCTGTAGAGGCGGCGACATCTGCATACCAAGACGCAAAAGGGAGGCTGGAGGACCACCGCCGCGAAGAACGCGAAGCGCACGGTCAGATCAAGAACGCCTACGCCAACGTCGCCAACTGGAAGGAAAAAATTGCTGCCGAGGAGCAGAGACTTGGGGAGGAGTCGGGCAGCGCCCGTCAGAGGCTACAGGAACAGCTCGACGAGGCCAACGCCGAAGAGGCCAGGCTTCAGCAACGGATTCTGGAAGGCAGCACGCAATTGCCGATTTTGGCCAAAGACAGCGATGCTGCCGCCGATCAGGTGACTCAAAGTGAGAAACGTCTTGCCGCCAAAGGACGCGAGGTGCAAGACGCAAATTCTCGCATCCAAAGCCTGCAAAACAAGAATCGGTCAGCGTATGCGGCTTTTGACCCAAAGATTCCGCAACTACTCAAGGCTATCGAACAGGATGGGGGTTTCGAGCGGCGGCCCGTTGGCCCTATCGGACTCCATATACAGCTACTCCAACCTATTTGGTCATCAATCCTCGAGACCACGCTGGGCCAGTTCCTCAATAGTTTCCTGGTTATCAGTAAACAGGACCAGAAGCGCCTTGTCGGAATCATGCGTCAAGTCGGCATCCGGAATGTGCCCATCACCATCGGCAAGCCTCTTCCGGCGGGTACCAGGCTCCGAGAACCGGATGAGCAGTTTCTGACAGTTCTTCGTGCCCTCAAGATCGATGATGACTGGGTACGTGATCAGCTCATCGTCAACTACATGATTGAGAAGATCATCCTCGTGGAGAAGCGAAAGGATGCTGAAGAGATCATGTTGGACAACTCTGGGACCCCTCGCGATGTTGCCGTCAGCCTCAGTCTCCACGACCATAAGCGAAATCAAGGCATTCGCATCATGGTCAAGCCGTCCGGTATCTCCACTAGCACTGTGTCTGAGTGGAAAAAGACGGCCCGTATGAAGTCCGATGTCGAGACTCAGATCAGCTTTCACGAAGAAACTTTGCGGCACCTGAACGACGAATATCAAGACCTCCGGAGAGAAAAAGCAGCGCTGGAATCAGCCCGGAGGCAGTGTCACGAGCAGGTGACAAAACAGAAGCAGACCAACGACAAACTCGAGGCCGCCTTAACAAAGATCGCTGCCAAGATCACCAACCTCAACGAAGAAAATGACCAGTACGAAGGCGCCGACGGGCGACTAGCCCAGTATCAAGAAGAGCTTAAGCTAGCTGAACTCGACAAGGAACATCATGGCACCCAGTATGGTGAAATGCACGTCAAGCGAGACAATCTCAATAAGGCCGTCGAGGAGCACAAGCGAAGGCTCAACAACGAGAAGGAAAAAATCAGAGACTTAGAAGCGCAGCTCAACAAGGTTGATCGGAAGCTGCAACAGGCCAAAGATCTCCGCCAAATGGCTGTCGTGGCTAAGAACTCAGCGTACGATACGCAAGCCGAAACGGAGGCTTTAAAGCAGAGGGCGGAGCAAGAGTGTGTCTACCAAGCTCAGGCGGTGGCCGAGTGCACCGAGGGTGCCTCGGCCCAGTCCCCCAATCGCGTCGCCATAGATGAAGGCGAGAACTACGCGAGTTTAGAGAAGAAGTACAATGCGATATGCAAGCAGCTCAAACAGCGAGCGGAACGAATTGGGGCAACAGATGAGCAGATCAATGATCGGTTGCGCGAGGCCAAGGTCGCGTTCTTGGCGGCCTCAAACGAGTCCGAGTCCCAGCAAAGCTTTCAGCAAGACGCGAAGCGCTCGCTGGCCGATCGTCTCGTCAGGTGGCGCCACTTTCAGCAGCACATCTCAGCACACTCTCGAATCAACTTCCGGTATCTCCTCAGCGAGCGAGGGTTCAGGGGCAATATTCTGTTTGACCACAAGCAGAGAAAACTTCAACTGTCGGTTGAGCCCGACGAGACCCGCAAGAATGCGGGAGGTCGGAGCACCAAAACACTATCGGGAGGCGAAAAGTCTTTCTCGTCCATCTGCATGCTCCTGGCCATCTGGGAGGCCATGGGATCGCCTTTGAGATGTCTGGACGAGTTTGACGTCTTCATGGACAACGTTAACCGGACGATCAGTACCAAGATGCTGGTATGCAACAGATGCAATCCATTTGAGCTTTATTTTACTGACTTGACCCCAGATTGACGCAGCTCGACGCTCAGTAAGTCGTCAGTACATCATGATCACGCCCAACGCCATCGAGGGACGAGCGTCATTGGGCAAGGACGTCAACATCATTCGGTAAGGAACTCTGCTCCTTCTTACTCTGTTGAGCGAAACTTGCTAATACAGTCGCACTCAAGGTTGACTGATCCACGCCAGCGAACGCTGCCCTCGATGGCTTGAACGGAACGAGGGGCGTCTTGGAGTGAAATATCTTCGGAGGGAACTTGAGGGCATTGGCGTTATCAGGCCGTCTAATCTAGCAGGGATTAAGCCATGGCATGACGGCGTTAGGGGTCGTAGAATTCTTCTTTCGGAGCTCTGGCAGCTTTTGCCATACCGAGCTTTAGAGAAGGCCGTGAGGCCACGTGTATTTTACAGGAGGAGTTACATGATGTACAGTGTGTGCTACCATACAGATAGGGCAGGGCGACGGGTAGCGGGTCACTCCAGGGCCATAGGCGTCAACGAATATCTTGGCCCGGGGACAGGGTATGATAGACGAAGAGATTCACTCAGGTCGAGCGTCATATGCGCATGCCTTTGCTCCTGAGCACGTTGACACCCGCACTGGCCGTGAAGCCAACCCACTGGCTCACAGACCCGAGCACAGAGCCTGCGTCTTTGACCTCGCCCAGTCTGCTCTGTAGGAATTCGCGCGTGGCAGCAAAGCCAGGAGATTTGTCGTTGGTCATGAAAAGTTCACTGGAAGCATAAATGGTGGCGAGCGAGCCGCGCTTGGTGTACCAGGTCGGATCCACGGATGTATCTCCGGACAGGTACCACACCTCGTCGGCGAGCAGAGCGAGCTCTTTGAGTGAGGCTGGGACGTACGATGGTTGCGCCATGATGGCAAGGGCCTAGGATTCAAGAGTTAGTAAATGGCTTCCCAGACTTCAGGTCCAGCAAGCCAGGAAAGGACAGCCATACCTCTTGCCAGCGGTGGATCACGCTACTGTTACCCAGCAGGCGCTCCCAGGTCAATCGCTCGACTCTGTCCGCCACGGCGGTCTTCGAGGCGTCGCTTTCGGCACCGAAAAGAGACTTATTCCTGCCAGCCAGCTCCTCCCGCCTTGTGACCAGGTGATAGCGTATCAAGCCGAAAGCGCCGTCAGGGAGAATGCTGGTGCTGATGTCGGGGTACCCGGCGTCTTTGGCGCCAAGAGCCAGGGCTTGTTGCGAAAAGCCGTGTTCGGGGACGTGTTCGTACGCAGCAGAGAGGAGAGTCTGCTCGGAGTTGTTGAATGCCCGGCTGGGTGACGGGTGATCGAAGGAGTGATAAGAACGGCAGAGGGCGACGGCGGGCCGTTGGAGGGCCGCGCGTGTGCGCAAAAGGCGGGCAGCCATTGTCTTGGAAAGGGATTCGGGCAGTCTTGTGCGGGTGAAGGGAGTCGAGATTAATCCCCCGATTTCTTGACCTAACCCAAGGCTGTGAAAAGAGTGATGACGGTGGTCGAATTGAAGTTTCTCAATAGCTTCACTTCGGGAACGCGGTTTGCCACGGATGAACCCGCGCACCGATGCCAGCAGGGTCCAGCCCGTTTTGGTCCCGCCACGCACGGGCCATTTCGCAACGGACCTCTCCGGTAAAAGCTGCCATTCCCGAGGAGGGGGCGTGAGATTATTTCCTTGCAAATCAAAAGCAACAGAAAGAAAGGCAAAGAGGATGGAAATGCTCTTGGCTAGAGGACTAGCAACCCTCGAAGTCATCCCCGACCCCCGATCTCGACCTGATTAAACAACACGAGGTGCGGTTTTGCCTGAATCACCGGTGACTGCCGACTCCCTTTGTTAGGCGCCGTAATCCATGCCCCAAGATCCACTCGGTGAGTGGCCTGAGTACGAACGACAGTAGACCACGCAACCGGCATCAGCAGCCAGCGTTTCTCCTCGACATGACAGCTGGCAAGGAGCAGATTTGCCCGTGCATTAGACGGTTACACAGCATGCCGCTGGCTGGCTTGGGCTGTGAAGCGTCCGTGGTCATTCCCGGCCCGACTGAGGTGTTGAGAGGCAGCTGAAGCAATCCACCCGGTCTGATCCCGGCGAGAACAGGCTCGGACATTGGACGCGCAACAATACATGGCGTTGAACCCCGCTCAGGTTCCGTGATGGTCGAGAGGCGCAATCAACTTACTGCCGTTCCCACGGCCGCCCTGCACCGACCTATTCAGTTATCAAGATGCCACACTGCCTAAGGCACATTCAGTAAGAGGCCAGAGTAAGCAATGCGCGTCAGGTACACACCATTGACCCCCTACATGTTGTCCCCCTCCTGCCGGCTTCCCCCTTCCCTTGACCCCGTCCCCACGCCTCCCTCGCTGGACATGTGCCAAAGTTGGCAGGCCCGGCCCGCCTGTGCAGTCAGGTGTCGGATTGTCACGACGTTCATCAGTCAAGTCCTGCCGTGGTAAGGTACCAAGAATCCCAGTGCGGGACTTGAAGGATGGCGCTAGCTTCGGGGTTGTCGTATATGCAGAGCCAGCTTGAAGCAAGGCTAAGAGGACCGGATCGTCAGGTACGTACGTCTATTCCTGCTACGGCGATGCACGCAGTGTAGGTCGGTAGGTGGTGGCCATCACGGTGGTCGAGTGCCGTCTGTTCTCGGTTTTCGTGCCGCCCCGTTGTTGGGCTTGGGGGTCTCCTTCGAGGGGGTGTTCTGCGCCATCCGGGTGTTCAGTCCAACAAGGTCCCTTTCTTACCTCGAGCAGCCTGGTCGAAACCGTCCATATCGTGGGTACCCACGCGGAACCCAATGTTAAATGGTGCCATTGGTACAAAATTCTTGCAGAAACCCCTTCGTCCAGTACGTCCCAGTGAGCTCGACACACTTTGGTCTGGTATTCGGGAGTATCAAGGAAGGGGGGTGTTTTTCCTTTGGGGAGGGGGGCTCCGAGAAGTGATGGGGCACACGTACACTCAAGACATTCCCTGTACTGACCTACCCACCCCCACTAGCAGCAAAGGTAGGTGTCGAAGGGGATGAAACGTCGTTGTAAGGTACCTTAACAGGTTCCTGCCTAAGGCAAGGCAGGGTGCGCGCCAGGCCAGGCCAGCCAGGGTAGTACCGCTTCATGTACATGCCGTCACAATGGAGCCTGATGTGAGCGACACAGACACCCCTATTGGCTGCCTGATCTTTGTTCCACCCAGTCTCCACAATCATCAGGCTGTGTGCACCACCACGCACGACTTGATTGCCTTGCCTGGCGGGCCTGGTCTCTTTTCGCAATCTGTTCTCCACAGACCAACTCCGGGCGACGATGAGGGGAGGACACGACATGCTGCCCGGTGGCCACCCTCTCTCAGCTCCTGTCAACGGCAACCCGCGTTGCTTGTCCCCTCCCCCCATCCCCTTCGCCTCTCTCCTTCCGTACGCCCTCCCTCCCTTGTCTTGAAACCCCGGGATACCTGAGGTGAGGTAAGCAATAATTCCCACCAGGCACCACCTCGTCGCGTATCTCCATCTCGTCTGACGCCTGACACAACACGGTCCACCCCTGTCTGGCGCGTCTATTCGATTCTATTCACTTACCCGACCTAGGCAACCTTAGTTCCTCCCCAGCCTCGGCGCGCGCATTCCTCCGTCCATCCCAGCCAGCCCTCTCCCACCTACCTTGCCTGCGCGACGTCTACCAACTCATCCTCCGACTCCACGTTGCCTTTCGTCCAACGTCAAGAAAAGCGCCCAGTCTTGCAGTGACGCGTTTCTACCGACCACGCGTTTCTCTACCTCTGCAGCCTCCTCTGACGACAGAGAATCGGCTTCGGCATCTAATCCTCGAACCCAAGACCTCTGCAACCCATCGAAAACTTTTCCCGCCATCCTCACCCGCCGCACCTGCACCTGCATCTGCACCGGCCAGCCTGAACGAGGCTCTCGACATCCATTGACGCTATACAGCCTTTCTTACCTTGCTTGCCTTCGAGTAAAACACCATGGGTACGTTCCGTTCTGTCCATTCTGTCTACCTATCCCACCCTACCTACCCTCCCTACTGCTGCTGCTGCTGCTGCTGCCGCCCCGTGCCGTCCTTCTGTCATTCTCCCCCAGCCTTGCCGATCCTGCACCGCTTCTCCTCGTCCCTGACCGGTCTCATGCCTCTGTTGGACCGCCACAGGCTCCTTCCTGCCCGCCTGCCGTGTCAAACACACACCGATGCCCGTATGGCTTGTCTGAATGGCTGGACGGCTGGGACGGCTGAACGTGGTGGTGGCATGGCCTGACTCCCGCACCGCCGACTGCAACGGCATGCTGCCTGCCTCACCTGGAACGCGCTGCGCTGCGCTGCAGGCAGTGTAGCGCCCTGTTGTGAGCTGCTTGTGCTGATGCTTGGGGTGTGGTGACGCGTTACCTCTCATCGATGCCGACGCGGAGGTTGCACGCCCTGGCCCCCTCACGAGCCACCTCACATCTCACATCCCCTTCATCACCCTATCCTGCCTAGCCTCAGCCGGTAGACTCGCCCCAGAGGTCACCCTCACATGTTTCAGCGGCCGTCAATCACAGCATCCTTCTCTTGTCATACCCCAGGGTTTATCTTCCCCGCCTGAGGTGCCTCTGTCTCCCACTCCCTCCTTCCTCGGGGACCCCAACAAGTTTCCACCTGCATACAATTGCATTATCCAACACGCGACTGGACCAGATCCTGCCCGTGGGCAAGGTTGTCTGGACGAGGCTGGCAGCCCTTGCCACTACTGCTGGCTTTTGGTGTTTGCGCTGGCTGGCCAGGTTGCGCCAGTGCCGCACCCCCCTTACCTGCATCTCTGTCCGCTCCTGCCCCACATTGCAGTCCGTCCATCCATCTGCGCCCCCCTCCCTTTCCCCGGTCTGCACCCCCTCCTTTACCTCTACCTACCTGCCTTGGCCCCAACCGTTGCCGCCAGTACTACTACTACATCTTGCCAGCTTGCCTACCCTACCCTACCTTACCTTTCTTTACCTGGCCTCATTTCTTCCGCGACATCGCAGGTCCTCGCTCTCTGCTTCCTTCTGCTCTCTGATCAGCTTCTCCACATATTGTTGCGACGCTCGCATTCTGACCTTCGGTGATCTTACAGCAGACAACAGCGACACATATCGTCCCGTAAGTCTCTCCGCCTTCGCTCCCCTCCTCTCTCTCCGTCCCCCAAAGGTGAAGTGGCATGGGACGGCAATCCCGGTCGGGTCCAAACCCCCGCCGCCGTTCGCCGCGGAATGCGCTCGGATCAAGACTCCCCCCCGCTCCCTCGACTTGATCGTTCTCATGGCTGCCCTGGCGCATGTTGCCTCCCAATCAATTCACGGCTGGGCACCGCTCATATCAGAATGCTCTGCTAACTGGACACAGCGAGAGAGGTCCCGATCTCCGCGTCGAGGCCGTTCGCGAAGCCCTGTTCGTTCAACAACCGGAAGGCGCCGCTCTTTCTCACCCCGCAGCCGTTCCCGTAGTAGAGGAGACGATTACCGCGGACGCCGAGACCGCTCCCCCATGTCTGGAACAGGCGCCCCTACCGGAGGATCCACCGGCGGATACGGAGGTCCTCCGCAGCATCGCTCTTACGAAGAACGTGCCGTCGCCCGCGAGCAAATGATGAGCAACATCCGCGACAGCTCTCAGCAGGACCGTCGTGTCTACGTCGGCAACCTGTCATATGATGTCAAATGGCATCATCTCAAGGACTTCATGAGACAGTGTGGGTCACGTCAAGGCGTCTGTTGCTGGAGAGCAAGTGGCTGACCGGGGTTCGTGTTTGCAGCTGGAGAGGTTCTCTTTGCCGATGTGCTACTACTTCCTAACGGAATGTCGAAGGTGGGCTTTTACACGTAGTCTATGGCTGGTTTTCCCTTTGTGGTTTCTCCCTCCGGCCTTGATGGAATTGTTGGATTGACGGGTCGGGCGCGTGCCTATGGGTGTTTGTAGGGATGCGGGTAAGTTCTCACCCTCTCGGGCCGCCCACGCCGACAGCAGACTGATGACAAGACAACAGAATTGTGGAATACGCGACAAGGGAACAAGCCCAGAACGCTGTGGCGTCCCTCAGCAACCAAAACCTCATGGGCCGTCTCGTTTACGTGCGCGAGGTATGTTTATGCCCCGCAACCTCACTTGGTTGTGAAGAGAAAATGACTGACTCGGCTTCAACAGGACCGCGAGGCGGAGCCCCGATTCATCGGCGCTACTGCGACTCGTGGTGGCTACGGGGGCGCCGGTGGACCCGGCGCCGGCATGAACCCGGGCGGCTTTGGTGGGCCCGGCGGCTTCAATGCTGGCGGCGGCGGAGGCGGCCGCCAAATCTTCATCGCCAATGTATGTGCATAACCTGCCTTGCGCCCAGGTTGCTGGCGAGCGTTTATTGACCTGACCAACGTAGCTGCCCTACACTGTCGGATGGCAGGATCTCAAGGACTTGTTCCGACAAGCCGGTAAGTGCAGGGACATGTCTGTTTCGCCCCGTTGGTCTCGAATAGGCACTTACATTGTTTCCCGAACTAGCTCGCAACGGCGCCGTCATTCGTGCAGATGTCCACGTAGGCCCTGACGGACGCCCCAAGGGCTCCGGCATTGTCATGTTCGAGAGCCCGGACGATGCTCGTAATGCCATTCAGCAATTCAACGGATACGACTGGCAAGGGCGCATGCTCGAAGTCCGCGAAGACCGTTATGCCGGAGCCGGT
Source organism: Verticillium tricorpus MUCL 9792 (assembly GCA_000732205.1). Lineage (NCBI taxonomy): Eukaryota > Fungi > Ascomycota > Sordariomycetes > Glomerellales > Plectosphaerellaceae > Verticillium > Verticillium tricorpus. Next base: position 2,114,903 of record JPET01000003.1, read on the forward strand.
GGGCCCATGGGCTTCGGTGGTCGCGGAGGCTTCGGGGGCGGCATGCGCGGAGGCTTCGGCGGAGGCTTCGGTGGTCGCGGTGGCTTCGGCGGCCCCCGTGGCGGCTTTGGTGGTGGTGGCTTCGGCGGCCGCGGCGGCTTCGGCGGCGGCTTCGACGCCGGGGGCGCCCCTGGAGGCGGCCCTGGCGCAAACCCTGGCGCGTCTATCCCCCCGAATCCATTCACCGACTACGCCACAGCCGGCACCGACAAGAGCGAGATCATCTACGTGCGAAACGTGAGTATCCCAACAGCCACATCAGCCTCAACTTGCCCCGAATTTACTGACCATGTCTGCAGCTTCCGTGGTCTACCAGTAACGAGGACCTCGTCGAGCTTTTTACCACGATTGGCAAAGTTGAGAAGGCCGAGATCCAATACGAGCCGAGCGGTCGCTCCCGTGGCACCGGTGTTGTGCAATTTGACAATGCCGACACGGCCGACACGGCCATCCAAAAGTTCCAAGGATATCAGTATGGCGGGCGCCCTCTTGGCCTGAGCTTCGTCAGATACCTTAACGCCCCTGGTGGCGGTGGTGATAGCATGGAGACTGATGCTCACGGCGGTCTGACGCAAGACCAGATCATGTGAGGGACTCGCTGCCGGGTTGTGCAACAGCTTTGATGCGTCTGACGAGCGTCTCGATGGCCCTTGCGACAGAGCCAATTTCCTTGCTTCTTCATGTTTACGCCTACTCCAACGGTCCTGCACTTCTGCGTGCCTCATCACGGCATGGTCGGATCATGGTCAAACACGCACCCCCGCGTGGTTCGACCCGAGGTTCAGTTCTTTCATGGAACCGTATGGCACAGATTCCCCACCACTTGGGCATGGTCTTCGTCAGCAACACAGCCCCGGGCGCAATTTTGCTTGCTTTGTCTGATCGCAGGGCAGGGGGTGAGACTGAGAGGGAAGGCGGTGGGGAGAGTTAATTTCAGATTGTACGTCGAATAGCAGTTCAACTTTGATTCGGGAGGTTGCAGGACATGGCGATCTTGGAAGGCCTGGGCGGTGCCATGACGACTCGGTAAGGTGACTGGAAAGACGGCCGCGGTTCTTTAACTCGGCGGGACTTGGTTCTGGCGGGTGATCATATCGCTGGCGAGATGCACATGGTGATAACGACTTTGATGACGTGACAAATGTTCCTGCCTGCACTGTTGGGCAGCTAACTGGTCAACTGTTATGGCCTTGCATGCGGCTCAATGAGCCCGGGCGCATGGTGCAGGGCGGCCGGCGGCGTCGATACCAGGAACGGTGAGTAACGCAATATTATCCCGCCACTGAGGGTCATTTATATTGGTGATACTGCGCTTCTAGCATAGCTACAACACGAATGATGACTCTTGAGTGTGGGTTGCTATCTGTAAGACCATGAGACACGGGCTACGGCCGCGAACTCACTATCAGTTTCCCCGTTCTTGTACACTCTTATGTGCTCGCACGGACTGATACCAGCATGGATTCCCTGACACAGTGACTTGCTCGACTCACCTAGAATCGCGGCAGAGTCAACCTGGATGGGTAGTGTGTTAAGCTCTCTGAATGGAGTCACCACACATTACACAACGTTTCAGCGTTTAGCTTGTCACAGCCTCACGGGACAGCTTTGAGCTGTGTGCTGTGGCGTGCAGCCCTAGCTAAATATGTGTCTTCGGAATATTGCAATGACCATGGCCAGATCCCATCCCTGAGAATCAGCAGCACCTTGATCGGCCTGAAAAGAAGAGAAACAGGAATGGTACAGAGGACACGGGGTCATCGCGGTAGCCATGTGTCAAGTGCATTCGTACCGATGTCCGATTTGTACGCTCAGATGGCAGGAACACAAGAAGTTGGCAAGCTGTGAGGAGAGCGAGCCCAGCGCAAGATGTCCGGAGAGCCTTTGCATGTACGCAGGTAGTCCGCAAAGGCCAGCAAGGAGGGAGTGTAATGCATGTGCAGGGATAAAAGAGCTACTCGAGGAGTATGAGGAAGATATGGCACTTCAGCTGACGTCGAAGTTGAAGTGAAGGGTTGAGGCGGCGAGAGGTAGGCGCGCAGGCGTGTTCGCAGTGGGCCTGAGGGAACTCATGTGTTCCCCTCAATTCGCTGTCGACTTGGCTTCTCCTGCCATAATGGCAAAAGCCCAGCCCCCGAGGAGATCATCGAGTTGGAATAATGAGCTGTGGAGTTTGTTCAGAATGGGTATCCTCGCGATTTCGTGGGCCTGGGCATGTGGACTACGTGGCCAACCCGATCTCTATGTAACTCATAGCTTGCCCTCCCCTCTGCCTGGAACTTCGACGTGAAGACGGCGCCAGTTCAGGACGCTGCGGGAGCGCCAACCTTTCTCTTCTTCGCCTTGGCCTTCTTCTTGCTCTTGTCCCGTGGTTTCAACGCTGCCATACCCGTCTTGCACACCTCGGCATAACGCGCGAAGAAGTCGTCCATCGCTTCCGGCTCGACTATTGTGGAAAGCTTGACCTTGTCGGTCTTACTTCTGCTGGACTTGGCGTTCGTGGCTCTGACGATGATCGGTAGGGGTTTCGAGGGATGTGTGTCCGGGAATGGGTCCTCTTCTGATGGTGCGGCAATGGCATCTTGGCCGTAGGACACTGTAATAGTTCAGCAGCCGTTCGGTTGAATGCGCGCGTGGTCCTCAGCCCACGGGAGAGGGAATGACATACGTCTCTTCTGCACGAGATAGATGGCACCGTGGTCTTTGCCTTTGCGGTGGTTGAACAGCTCGGTGAGCCCGACGAAGAACTATGCGAAAGCGGTGTCAGAGTGCGTATGTATCAGGTAGAGCTCGCTTACCTCGTCGTTGCTCAAGTGCGACGCCATGGTAATTGAGAGCTTGACGTAGGAGGCACGTGGGGGGGGGGCGAAGATAATATGTCTGGTAGACGGGAAGTATCACGATTGGCATGAAGCCCTGGACCCCGCGATGCGGATGCCGTACACTGTGGGCCGCCTGCTTTCTCTACGGCGGGACACGGACGCCAAAGGCTCACACTTCATATGGGACCCACATGTATGGAGGGGAGGACCCGCTAAAAAGTTCGAGAGAGAAGACGAACATCGACGCTTTCATTTTGGCGTTCAGCGACGAAGAAGAGACTATCGTGCGGATTCGACCACTGGTTGTTCGTGTTGACAAGCGCGAGACCAAAATGCCACCGAAAAAGCTCGCCCTCCCGGGGAACCTCCTCAAGGAGATTGGTGTCTCTGGAGAGTCCCAAGGTGCACCGCGCGACAACAGTCGCTGGAAAAGCCAGGGCCAGAACCGACGCGACCGGCGCAAAGCTGAGAGGTCACAGAAACGGCAAGGGCCTACAGCACCACGAAGACCTCCTAACAGAGCTGCACCCGCAAAGCAGAGCCACGAAGACTCCGATGACTCTGAGGACGACTCGGATACCGCCGGAGGCGCCATGCCGACGAGACGAAGCGATGACGCAAATCCGACAAGGAACGCTACTGAATCGAGCCTACGGAAGCGCAAGAGGGGCGGCGAAGACCTCGAGGAAGCCTCGCCGGACACGAAGACAAAAAAGCCGACACGTAAGGTGCAAGAGAAGTTCGCCCAAGACGACGCGGAGATCGAAGACCTCGAGCGCAAACTAGGCATCAAGAAGGGTCGCAAGGCGCTGCCCAAGGCTTTTCAGGAGGATGGGCTTGATGGTCTTCTCGGCTACGACAACGATGCGGAAGACGACAGCGAACGGGACGACAGGACAAGGGCCAAGCGAGAGGCGGACGAATGGTTGGCAAAGAAGCGCAGGAAAGCGGCGAAGAAAGACCCGGTTGCTGAAAGCGAGGAGGAACTCGATGAAAGCGATGCGGACTTGAGCGATGGTCTCTCGGGCTTGCTGGATGATGACGATGACGACGACGACGACGACGACGCCGATTCCCTCGGTGACCTCGGTAGTGAGGACGAGGACGATGATGAAGGGTCGTTCGGCGGGTTTGATTCTGACTCCGAGAGCTTGACACAAAGCAAGCCCAGAGTACGAGAGAATCCTTACATCGCGCCTGTAACCACTGGTACTGGCGGTGAGAGTGCGGCCAAGTACATACCGCCCTCCCTCCGCAAGACTCTCGGCAAGGATGCAGATCTCGAGGCCCAGATCCGGAGAAAGACACAGGGACCCGTCAATCGTGTCACGGAGGCAAACCTCGTCTCTATTGTCGGCGAGATAGAGAAGATCTACAGGGAACACCCCCGTGGCCTGGTCACAGATATCCTCTCGGACCTGTTGATGGCGCAGATCTGCGACTCGACGAGCAAACCCGACACGCTTCTCGTTCTTTCTGCTGGCTTCATCGCGGCTTTGTACAAGGTCATAGGCGTCGACTTCGCCGCCCATTTTGTCACCGCCGTGGTCGAACGGTTCCAGACAGAGCACGATGCGGCAGAGAAGATGGCTGCAGAACAGCGCACACCCACCAAGGAGACGTCGAACTTGATTACAGTCCTGGCTGAAATGTACGAGTTCAAGGTCGTGTCCGGCAAACTGCTGTTCGACTACATCAAGCTTCTTCTCCAGGACTTGTCCGAGCTGAACGCCGAGATTCTGCTCCGAATCGTCCGCCTGGCGGGATCGCAGCTTCGGAAGGACGACCCGCTCGCTCTGAAGGACATTGTCAGCCTCATCCGGCCCGCTGTGGCCAAGATCGGCGAGGCCAATCTTTCCGTCCGAACCAAGTTTATGATCGAGACAATCAGTGATCTGAAGAACAACAAGCTCAAGACCGGCGCGCAGGATTTAGCTGTCCTCCACGAGCATGTGACGCGGATGAAGAAGCACCTGGGGACTATGGACACGTCGAAGCTCAAGGCCACGGAGCCACTGCGCATGGGCCTCGAAGACATCCAGTCTGCGGACAAGTCAGGCAAATGGTGGCTGGTCGGTGCGAAATGGGCAGGGCAGGCAGGCGACAATAAACGGACGGAGCCAAGTGTCTCCAGTGGGGCCGGCGTCGTTAACACTACGGACGACGACATTGTCATGGACGATGGCTTGGACATGCCAAACTATGCCGAGCTCGCGCGCGAGCAGGGAATGAACACGGACGTGCGCCGGGCCATCTTCATTGCCCTCGTCGCGGCAGCAGATTTCAACGATGCTTACCTGCGCATATTGAAGCTGCGGCTTAACAAATACAACCGACGGGAAATTTCCAACGTCCTGGTCCAGTGCGCAGGAGCGCAACAGCACTACAATCCTTACTACACGCTCGTCGCCAGTAAGTTTTGTGGCGACTCGAGGATCAAGTACGCATTCCAGGATACCCTGTGGACCTTCTTTCGCCGACTCGGGGAGCCCCTATTCGGAGAGGAACCTGAAGAGGAGGACGAGGAGTTGACGGACAATCGACGACTCATCAACACGGCCAAGATGTTTGGCAATCTCGTCATGGACTCCTCAGTCTCACTGGCTGTACTGAAGCCCCTCAACATGGCCTACGTCAAGGAAACGACAGCGTTGTTCGTGGAGGTGATGCTCATCACTGTCCTTCAGGGGTGCGTGAAGAAGGACCCGAAGAACGTAGAGACAAGCCTCGGTAAGATATTCGCCAATGGCGTCGCGCCTGAGTTCATGCGGAGTCTACGATACTTCCTTCGCAAGAAAGTTCGCAAGACAGATCTAGTCGAAGGGAAGAAGGAGACAGTCAAGGTCAAGGAGGCGTGTAGAATAGCGGAGGAGATGCTGGAGCAACTGGAACTAAGGGCGGAAGAATAGATTACCAGTCGGCAGGTGGCCCCCATCTAATGGTCATCATGTATGCCATAAAACCAAGACGCCTGGCCGGTTACAACGTGCACGCTGCGATTTCCGTATGTCTGGTGGCAAGGAGGAAGGAGCCATGCACCTGTGTGTAATCGGTTATGCATCATCACCAGGCACTAATTGTCCTCAAGGTGACGGTGGTGTGGACGGGTAGAGTCGGGTCGGTTATTCCAGCCTTGAACCCCCTCCTCAATTGCCTCCCAACGGTTTGCCCAAAGCGAGTTTCATTGGACGGAATAAAAATTGCAGCCGCAATCCCGGCCCAATGGTGACTGCCCAAGAGGCGTTTTTGCGGGGCCCCGGTAGCGAGCAGGACATCGACTGGACCCAGTGTCCGACCTCGACATCCTGTCTCGCCTCGTGGAGAGCTTGTCCAACAATCATAGTTTAAGATTCCTCATCCTCATCCCCTTCTTGCCCATCCGACGTCACGATCGGTACACCAGACAAGATGCTTTCCCGTCGCCTGATACCGCGCTCCGCCGTGAGGTCGGCTTTCAAGCAGTCTTCGTATGTCCAGAGCCCTCGATCCCTTCTCTTCTTTGGCCGCGCCCCCCTTGTGTGGAAGGGTCTTGGTTCGCCCAGCTTGCCACCGTCACCACCCGCAAATCGCTCGCGCGCGCTCGTCGCTAATCGGATAGCAGTCTGCCCGCCGTTACCGCTTCCTCGCAGCTGTCGAGATGGAGTCGCACGTATGCGTCGGCCTCTGGTTCGTTATCCCTCACCACATGATGCCCTGAAGGAGCCCTTGTTTTGGCCCGCGGTGCTGATAGTATTTCCAGAGGAGAAGGACCTCGTCATTATTGGTGGTGGTGTCGCGGGCTACGTCGCCGCCATCAAGGCTGGACAGGAGGGCATGAAGGTAATGCTCGGCATCTCATTCTTTTTTTTTTTTCCCCAAGTCCGTCCGCGGTTACTAACAAATTCGCTTTCAGGTTACCTGTATCGAGAAGCGCGGCACGCTCGGCGGTACCTGCCTCAACGTTGGCTGCATCCCCTCCAAGGCACTCCTCAACAACTCCCACATCTACCACACGATCAAGCACGACACAAAGAACCGCGGCATCGATGTTAGCGACGTCAGCATCAACCTCGAGCAGTTCATGAAGGCGAAAGACACCGCCGTCTCGGGCCTGACCAAGGGTGTCGAGTTCCTCCTCAAGAAGAACGGTGTCGAGTACATCAAGGGCGCCGGCTCTTTCATCAACGAGCACGAGATCAAGGTCGACCTCAACGAGGGTGGCGAGACCACTGTGAAGGGCAAGAACATCCTTATCGCGACTGGTTCCGAGGCCACCCCTTTCCCCGGCCTTGAGATTGATGAGAAGCGTGTTGTCACCAGCACCGGTGCTCTTGCGCTCGACAAGATCCCCGAGTCTCTGGTTGTTGTCGGAGGTGGCATTATCGGCCTGGAGATGGGCTCCGTCTGGTCGAGGCTAGGAACCAAGGTGACCGTTGTCGAGTTCCTTAACCAGATCGGCGGCCCTGGCATGGATACCGAGATCTCCAAGTCTACGCAGAAGATCCTGAAGAAGCAGGGCATCAACTTCAAGCTTGGAACCAAGGTCATCAGCGGCGACACCACTGGCGACAAGGTCAAGCTTGAGGTTGATTCTGCCAAGGGCGGCAAGCCCGAGAGCGTGAGCACCCAGTCCCCCTCGGTGCATTTTCTCGTCGACTTGCTAACTCGTGGTGTTTGCAGATTGAAGCTGAAGTCGTCCTGGTTGCCATTGGCCGTAAGCCTTACACCGGTGGTCTCGGCCTCGAGAACATCGGCATGGAGCTGGATGACCGCGGCCGCGTCATCATCGACTCGGAGTACCGCACCAAGATCCCTCACATTCGCTGCGTTGGCGATGTCACCTTCGGCCCTATGCTCGCGCACAAGGCTGAGGAGGAGGCTGTGGCCGTCGTCGAGTACATCAAGAAGGGCCACGGTCACGTCAACTACGGCTGCATCCCCTCCGTCATGTACACCCACCCCGAGGTCGCCTGGGTTGGCCAGAGTGAGCAGGATCTGAAGTCTCAGAACATCCCCTACCGCGTCGGTACTTTCCCGTTCAGTGCCAACTCGCGTGCGAAGACCAACCTCGACACGGAGGGCATGGTCAAGATGCTGGCGGACCCGGAAACGGATCGTCTCCTTGGCGTCCACATTGTTGGGCCCAACGCTGGTGAGATGATCGCCGAGGCCACTCTCGCTCTCGAGTACGGTGCGTCCAGCGAGGACATCGCGCGTACGTGCCACGCTCACCCTACCCTGGCTGAAGCCTTCAAGGAGGCTGCCATGGCCACTCACTCCCTGCCCATCCACATGTAAAGTGACCAGGGGCTGGGCTGTCAAGACTCGAGGGGCTCGAGGAAGGCAATGCAAAACAAGAAAGTGTAACGCTGCAGGTGGGGGGACGGCAAGATAGACGATGGGATCATAGGTAGAGCCGGGGCGTCTTTTCTGGCTTCGCGTATTCAGACTAGCACGCAGGATGCGAGTGTACTGAGGTCTCGGACGCTGTGTACAGTATAATGCATCTATGCGTTCATCACCACATCATGTAGCCCATTGGGCTGTCCAATAAGTCCATCCCTAGCATGTTTACGAAGTAGGATATGCTGTCGTCTGAGGTAACGATGCCACGCTGGCCAAGGGCCCTGTCTGCCACACTGGTCCGTACGTGCTGACTGAGTGCGGATATGGCTGGTAAAACCACCTTGAGAATACGCCGTCCTGGTTGAACTCAGAACTGCCACTGCCACCCCCAAAAAATGCCGACAATGAGACCATCGATGGGTCCGTCCAGGTGGTTTGGTGTGGGTGCTCAAATAAGCATCGGTTCGATGATGCCTTGGCTCAAACCATCGTCACCAAGCATGTGTTTCGTCCGTACTGCACTACATGGTGATGGGGGAACCCATTGCATGACCGCACCAGCTATGCTGGGATTGAGGTTGCTCGAGGCCCGAAGCCGGCTCGTTATTCTGCATCATCAACTGTGAACCTCGGAAAAGCATGATGACTCACTAGTTCAGAGCTTCTGGATATAATCGGGCTGAGTCTGGTGGTTGATATGGGCCAATTGCAGTTGTCCTGAGGAATGGTGGTAGAAGAAGTCCATGGTTTGAATGCACGTCTAGGAATGTACCGGCCCGGCCTTAGCTATTCGGTACGAACTTGCAGCGGATCAGGATCACAGTTGGCAGCATCCTGGACGGGACACTGTTGATATGCCCTGGACGGGTGGTGAGTGTTTATTATATTGGGAGACACACTGTCGTTACACCGATACAAACATCTATAGTTGTGCAAAGCAGAGGGGGCAATTTGCTCGTACGTATACCTCACACTTGTGATTGCAAGTTGCAAGTAAAACTTCAACGTACCTACTGAACATTGGGTGGTCGATGTAGGCAGCCTGAGTTTGGCCCGCCCCGTGCACGGCCCGTCCCAGGTTCTCAGGTACCTTTACACTAACGGGCACTTATCTTCCAGTGTCGACGGCGATCATCCATGTACCTTACCAGACCCTAACCTGAAAAGATCGGGCCCCTCGAACTCTCCGTAGCTTGGCTTGCGTGGTCCCATCAAATACCGAAGTCCCCGAAGGAATCGCCCGTTGTAGCCTTTCCATGGGCCGTTTTCTGGCATGCAATACATTCCGGGTTTAAATCGATCTGAACGGGAGAAAACCAGCTAGCGAGACAGCTCCAGCTGTGTGTCTCTGGCACGAATCCTGCGTAACCCTTACACGCGACGCATTTTCGCTTCCTCCCTGAGACCACAGCCTGCCTCTACACGCCTAGTCAACAGTCGTTCCGCTCGACAGCGGCTCCCTCTCCCCCCCTTCTCTCTCTCTGCGCCATTGATTCCCTCCACCGCCATCGCTAGCTTCCGCAATGGCCGCCCGCATGCCCAAAGTATACCCCGTACTATCTCGGCGGGAGGTGGAAAGTCTGATAGCGGACGGCCGGACCATCATCATCGTCGACGGCTACGTGCTGAAGGTCGACGCATGGCTGAGGTACCACCCCGGCGGTGATAAGGCCATCATGCACATGGTCGGCCGTGATGCCACCGACGAGGTCACTGTGTAGGAGTTACCCGTCCCTTGAAATGGCTGTGCCCCGTTTGCCGTCTGTTCTTGCAGCTGACCCATGGCTTCTCTGCAGGCTGCATTCCCCGGAGGCGAAAGAGCAGATGATGCGTTACCGAATCGGCCGCATAGAGGGTCGATGGAGGAATCTCTTGCCTCCGATCCAGGGAGGGGATTTCCGCAGCGTAACCTCTGAAACCCCGAACGACGACGAAGAGGCGTCCTCGTCCAGTGACGCAACCACGCGCGAACCGTCGCCCGTTTTCGATGCCGACAAGTCTCTCCTCCGCCACAGGCACACGGCGACTGGCGAGAGTGTATCGTCTTCCAGCTCGGTATCGTCGCAGGATGTCAAGAATGATGATGTCGAAAAGCTGACGCCCACGGGGTTTCTTGATTCGGAAACCAGAAAGGAGATCAGCCTGGACCTTGAGAGGTACCCGTCACTCGACGACGAGACGCAAGATGACATTATCTACAAGTACCGCCTCTTGAACCAAAGGATCAAGGCTGAAGGCCTCTACGACTGTCATTACACATCCTACGCCATCGAACTTACGCGTTACTCCCTCCTCTTCGGCGGCATGCTGCTCTTCCTAAGCTGGGGATGGTATGTCCCCAGCGCCATGTGTCTCGGCGTGTTTTGGCATCAGCTGGTGTTTGCCGCACACGATGCTGGCCACATGGGCATAACACACCACTTCCACATCGACACGTGCATCGGCATCTTCATTGCCGACTTCATGGGCGGCTTGTCTCTCGGCTGGTGGAAACGCAGTCATAACGTCCACCACATTGTCACCAACTCGCCCGAGCATGACCCAGACATTGAGCATTTGCCCTTTTTTGCCGTCTCGCACCGCCTGCTGGGCGACCTCTACTCAACGTATTACGAACGGCTCATGAAGTATGACGCTTTCGCCAAAGTCATGCTGTCTGTCCAGCCCTATACATACTATCTAATCATGACCTTTGGCCGCTTCAATCTCTACATTCTGTCGTGGGACCACCTAATTGCTGGCCGCGCGCCGAGGCAAGGGCCGGCCTGGTGGCATCGTTGGCTAGAGCTTGCCGGCCAGGTCTTCTTTTGGACCTGGTTTGGATACGGTATTGTATACAAGTCGATTCCTACTGCTTGGGACCGTTTCGTCTTTGTCATGGTGAGCCACATGCTGCAGGCGCCGCTGCACGTCCAGATCACTCTATCCCACTTCGCCATGAGCACGGCTGATCTGGGGCCTGCCGAGTCATTCCCCCAGAAGATGCTACGCACTACCATGGATGTGGACTGCCCGACCTGGCTGGACTTCTTCCATGGCGGCCTGCAGTTCCAGGCGATTCATCATCTCTACCCTCGTCTTCCTCGACACAACCTCCGACGCACCCAAAAGCTGGTGCAGGAGTTCTGCGTGGATGTTGGCATCCCGTATGCGCTCTATGGCTTTGTGGATGGCAATAAGACCGTCATTGGAAAACTCGCCGAGGTCTCTCGACAGGCAGCAATTCTAGCCGAATGCCAAAAGCATGTCGCGAGTCACGATTAGACGCGACAGTTTACGTTACGAGGATCAATGACTGGAAATGAAACCCACCCAGGGTGTCGAACAGAAGCAGACAACCATATTTGACGATGGGTTGAGGTCTCGGCACAGCGGTCATGTAGCTAGAGAGACATGTCCGGTTACGTGTTCTGGGTAGACAATTGTTATTATCATCATACTTTCACCTGCACGGCAGATCAAGGTTACAAGAAGCAGCTCTCTCGCCCAAGGTCCCGTAAGATCCGGTGTGGCCGGACAGTCAACAGATAAGCCAGCTGGTAGCCTGGGACAGGTGGAAACTGCCAATATTGGGGGCTCGGGAGGCCTGTGACATCCCACATGGCAGCTAATTAGTGGCCAATGCTGCCCATGTCGGTGAAGTGGAGGGCCAGGGGCCATGACCCTTGCCGCCTGACCCCTCGTTGCTAGAGCCGTCACTCGTCCCGCGGCCGTGGTACCGTCTGCCAACCTCCCGCCGTCAGCAGAGGAAAAGTACGTGCTGAAACACGAGACCCCAAGACCCATTTGCCGTCATTCTCGTTGTATGTAAAATGTAGGCCTTTTTCGGAGCATGGATAGCCTTCTTTTCTTTTTCACCCAGGTATGATGTAGATGAGCTAGTTGCCTTCCGAGCCAGACTACTTAGCATAAGGTACCTTACCGCAGCCGCCAATGTTGAAAAAAGCCCAACGCCAGAGGACCTCAGCACATATGGGTGCCCGAGCCGGGGCGCGCGAAGTTATGATGGTCAGACACTCCCGGCAGTAGCTGCACATCGCGTTCGGTCTGGTGCAACCTCGTGAGGGGACCGGGGCAGGCAGAGTTAGATCACTGGCCAGCCCTGGTCACAACACGGCCAATGTATAGGACCTCGCGGAGCCAGCAAGAAGCAAAGACCATTTAAGAGCTGTGGCAAGGTCTAATCCCGCCCCCTGAGCTCAAGCCAGCCCTCCAAGCCCTCTTCCACGCCCCCCCCGGCACGGCCTGGTGCTGGAGAGGGAAAAGCAAATTGGTGAAGAGGCATGGGTCTGTGAGAACGATTATAAGAATCGCGTCGTTTTCCACGACGGTCGCCATGACTTGCTTGATAAGTACATCTCTGGTCATAACCTATACTGCCAACATGTCGAGAAACCCCATGCATTAAGAGACAACAGATCACGCGAGTCTCGAGAAAACCAGTCCAATACCAGACACAGTACCTCTCTGGGGACATAGTCTCTAGTGCCTCGACATCTGTCCGCGTCAGCTCAACCACGGGCGCTGAGAATCGGGACCTGCCACCCTGCGGTCGTATCCTACCACGGATATGGGCAAGGGCAAGATGGACGACGCCGCTGCGGCGAGGATCCGCAAGGCACGGGGCGAGCAAGTAAGTGCCCCAAATCGTGTCAAGTCAAACCCCAGCACGAAATGAATGAACAACACCGACGCCGAGGCTGTTGCTGAACATGCCGGCGGTAGGATGAATTCGCTAGACGTGCAGCCGTGGCAGCAAGAACGAACAAGGACAACGATGCGGCCGGCCAGGCAGACCAACGAGGGGGGGGTCAGAGTGGTGCGGGTAAGCCCGACGGAGGAGGCCAACAAAAATAACGGGACGGCTCACGGTGACCAGGCGTGACATGTCGCGTTTGGTGGGTTTGGAAACAGGGGGCAGGACCCGTGTCCCAGGAGGTTGGATCGCTGTCAATTCACACCCCACCAGCTGGCTGACCAGGGGGCCAGGATGGCCTTTGGCTACATCATACTGCTGTCCACGCCCAGTCGCGTCGAGAGACGTCTGTGACCTGTGGCAGACCGGCGAGTGTAGTTGTGCCTGGACCGAATAGCTCACGCGACGAGGATGCAGCCTGTGGCATGGGATGAACGAATTGCAGACCGTGGCAGCAAAGCCGACCTAGTTAGCGAGCACTGGACCAAATACAAAACGTCCCGTCCCGGTTTGCACAACCCAAGTCAATGGATCCCCTCGACGTCGCCGGTGCACCCCATCATATAACTGGAGCGTGGTCGGTACCGGGATGGTTGTGCTTAAAAGGCAGTAGCACGGTTAAGAACAAAGAGCTCGATAAGCAATAAAACCCTTGATGTGATTGAATCGCAGTGTGTCAGACACCGAGATGACCAAGTGGGCTCGGACCGGAGAGCCATTCGAGCAGCGCCGCTTGCCAAGCCGAAGAGTACGTACCTACCTGGCTACCAACCTTGCTTCACCCAATCCATCTAAGCAAGGCCAAGGCTAGGCGGAACCTCGCCTTTCTTCGCCTTTCATCACATCCTCGGCCTCCACTTCACACAGGCCTCAAAGCATCTTCAACCTTGCGTGTTTTGCTCATACTCATTGCTCGCTCCCCGCGCATGCAACGGCTCGCAGTCTCCAGCTCGAACTCTCATCATCGTTCGAACCGCCATCTCGTCTCCCCGCCCCCGACGCAGCCAGCGCTCACGCTAGTCCCATGCCCCCCAGCATGACCTAAGTGTCTCAGCGACCATGGACGCCAACGTCCAGAGAGCTTTGAACGACAAACTCTACGACAAACGCAAAGTCGGAGCTCTTGAGTGAGTGCACACTTGCCGACAACCCCCTAACCTATTCTCGCACACGTTGGAGCCTGTCAGCTAATGCCTGTGTCAGGCTAGAACGCGTCATCCGGGAACTGGTGGCAACCAAAGACTATGACAGAGTCGAAGCTATCCTGGAGCAGCTTTGTAACGAGTACGCATATGCCGTCCACCAGCCTCATGCCAGGAATGGTGGCCTGATTGGCTTAGCAGCGGCTGGCATCGCTCTAGGTGCAGTACGTTGTCCCCGCCACTCAAGTCCTGCGAGGCCTGAACACCCCTCCGCCGTCCGCTTGAGTGTTAACCCACCTCGCCATTACTCAGGAACTCGCTCGTTACCTGGCTAAAATAGTGCCTCCTGTTCTTGCTTGCTTTACCGATCAGGATGCAAGGGTGCGATACTACGCGTGCGAGGCCATGTACAACATCGCCAAGGTCGCAAAAGGTGAGATTCTGATTTATTTCAACAACATCTTCGATGCTCTCTGCAAAGTAAGTAACATTGATCGCATTCGTCCCTGTTTTTGTGGCTGAGAATCTTGTCAGCTTGGCGCGGATTCAGAGCTCTCAGTGAAGAACGGGGCTGAACTTCTCGATCGACTGGTCAAGGACATTGTCTCCGAGTCAGCCGCCTCTTATGTCTCTGTCCTAGAGACGGAACCCGAATTTGGCGGGCCTGAAAAGGATGATTCTGAGGATCGCCCGCGGCCGCCAACCGCCTTCTCCCTCCAGCGATTTATACCTCTTCTAAAGGACCGCATTTGGGTCATCAACCCGTTCACCCGCCAGTTTTTGGTCGGCTGGATAACCCTCCTGGACTCGATCCCAGACCTAGAGATCGTCACCTTCCTTCCTGATTTCCTCGCAGGCTTGCTGAAGTTTCTGAGCGACACCAACAAAGATGTTCAAGTTGCTACCCAGGCCTGCCTTAACAAGTTTCTGAATGAGATCAAGAGAATCTCTAGAGTTAAGAAGGGCTTGGCCGAGAGCAAAAAATCCCGTGAGGGTGGCAAAAGGAAGCGTGAGGACTCGGTTGATTCAGGCAGCGTCCACGGTGGCCTTCAAGAAGGCGATGAAATTGACTCCCAAGCATCAGGGGACGACGATGATGCGAGCGGCGAAGAGGATTGGGTTCCTGGACAGGATGTTCAGATCAATTACCGAGAGATCCTGGACATTCTGACTGCGACTCTGGACTCCCCGCTAGGTGAGTATACAGCGTGTGGTTCCTGCCGCACGATTCGTGTCCTTGCTAACCACGGATGGCAGAAGACGCTACTTTGCCTGAATCACTTCGCTGGATAGTTGAGTTTCTCGAAATCTGTCCCGAAGAGGTTTTACCCTTCACACCGAAGATTCTTGCACATATGCTACCCGCCATGGCCAGCGGTTCGGAATCGATCCGCCAGGCTGCAGTCCGGGTCAACAGTGGTCTGCTAGACTATGTCGTCTCGTTGTCCGACGAACCCGAAATGAGCGGTCATTATCAGTCGCATTCACGACTCCCCACGTTCGGAGAACGACCGGATGGGACTGCTAGTGCTCGCGCCTCCCTGTCCAGCTCTCGTGAGCTCGATGTTCGGAGTCCGACACCGGCCCACAATCGCTCCATCTCAACACCCAGCGTGGTTCCATCATCCGCTCACCCCCAAGCCGACCTTGACTACGCGGCAGCTGTGAGCGCCCTGACATTGCTCTTCCTCAACGACCACGAGGCTACCCGGGTGGCTGCCTTGACGTGGCTCATCATGCTTCACAGGAAAGCGCCCAGGAAAGTGTTGGCCTTCAACGATGGGACTTTTCCGGCGCTGCTGAAGACGCTTTCAGATCCAGCCGAGGCTGTCGTAACCAAGGACCTGCAGCTCCTGTCTCAAATCTCACGCAACAGTGAAGATGATTATTTCTCCAACTTCATGGTCAACCTCCTACAGCTTTTCGCTACAGACAGAAAGCTGCTCGAGACCCGAGGCAATCTGATCATTCGTCAGCTTTGCGTGAGTCTTAGCGCTGAGCGCATCTACAGAACGCTGGCAGATTGTATTGAGAAGGAGGAAGACGTCGAGTTCGCTAGCATCATGGTGCAAAACTTGAACAACAACCTGATCACAGCGCCAGAGCTGGCAGACCTTCGCAAAAGGCTGCGTAATCTTGAGACCAAGGTGCGTTGACGACCACTGCATTGGCAAATGGCCTGATGACTAACTTGGGTTTATCAGGACGGTCAAGCATTCTTCGTGGCTCTCTTCCGCTCATGGTGTTACAACGCAGTTGCGACTTTTTCGTTATGTCTGCTTGCACAGGCATACGAACAAGCCTACAACTTACTGCAAATTTTGTTAGTTGACGTTATGCGCATTGTCCAACATGTTCCCGCTAACCATTCATAGTGCTGAGCTAGAGATGACCGTCAACATTCTCATTCAAATAGACAAACTGGTCCAGCTCATCGAATCGCCGGTGTTCACATGTAAGCCTTTGATATGTATCGAAGGGAATGCGTGAACAGATTGCTGATTCGTTGTTTTCTCCGCAACAGATCTCCGTCTCCAGCTCCTCGAACCCGAGAAGTTCCCATACCTCTACAAGTGTCTTTACGGTCTCCTCATGCTCCTCCCACAGTCATCAGCCTTTGCTGCTCTCAAGAACCGCCTCAACAGCGTAAGTTCGATTGGCTACTTGCATATCACGCCCAGACCAACACCATCGACGCCGGCTGGTGCCAATTTCGACAGACCGAACAGGCTTAAGGGACGAGAAGAAGCTATCGTGAGGTGGGGTGATCTGCTGGAGAAGTTTCGCAGTGTACAGGAGAAAGCTCGCCGGACGCAGAGGCACGCTGGAGAGGGCGCGGACGACGGCGCTCCGCTCGGTGTCGGAGACATCAGACTCGGCGAAGGACTAGATATGAAGGGTGGGGCCAGGGATCCCCGCAACACACCAGGACCGCCGGTGCCGATGAAAGACCCGTCCATCGTGCCTCCAGCCCCAGCCCCAGCCGCTAAGCGGTCTGGTCTCGGGAGGCAACTGGGCAGATTCGGTGGTGCGGTAGCTGGAAGGGGCAAGCGACCTGGGTGATGTCGCAAGTGCTAGGTTCTGGTCGATGAGCTGCAGTAGTCTAAGTAAACTGGGGAGAGCCCGTGGACGTTTTACGGTCTTTTCCGGGGGCTTTCGCGCTCGACGAGACTTTCGAACACGGCGTCTCTTCGCAGTGTGAGCGACTGAAGCTCTCCGCGTAAGCTTTCCAGCTGCTTTCTGGCAGCATCGGCGTTGTCTGGGAGTCCGGCGAATGGAGCTATCTGAGATTCGAGCTCCTTCTTGTGGGCTACCAGGCCTGAGTATGCTGACTCCTCGTGTGTGATGTGCTCTATGGTAGGATGATAGGCGATCGGTGTAGTGTTCATGGACTTCAAGCGGTCTTCAAGTTCAGGGAGTTTGGTTGAGAAGGCCTTGACTTTTCTCTGTAGATCGATATTTTGTCGCGCAAGGTCAGCGGATGGCTTGAATCTCCAGCCCTGCAGGTCACGTAGCAAGCCCGCAATCACAAGCCTTTCTGAAGCCACAAATGACCGAAGGTCTTCTAGGCAGGCGTGCCGATTGTTCATCTCTATGACTTGGGCTTGGAGATCAACAAGCGCATGGCCAAGAGCTTGGGGCGTCGGCTGAGCAGCCCCAAGGTCGACGGCGAGCGACGCCAGAGCATCGAGGGAGCTGCGGCAATCGTGTGGAAGGCCGTCTTCCAGGGTTTCCAGGAGCTCAGATCGTAGAGACAAGTGATCAGTGCCCCGTCCGGCAGCTTGCAATTCCCGAAGAGTGGCAGCCTCAGCGCGGGAGAAAATTTGGCGCTCCTCGTCGACGGTCTCGTTGAGAGTAGCGAGAGAAAGTAGGACCTTGAGCGTGTCTGGGTTGCGCTCGAAGGAAGGAATAGCACGCCCTGGAAATCTGGATGCCAACCAGGTGTCGACGAAAGACCAATCCTTTGCTGTGGAGGCTGCGATACGAGCGACGGAGGGGGAGAATATCGCAGCAGTAGTCAGATGGGCCATGGTGATATGACCCGCATCGCACAATGGTGTTTGGAGCTTTCGTTTGATTGACTCCTAACTCTCTGGAAGGTGTCGTCAGGTCTTTCTTTACCTAGGTAGGTACAAGTCGAGTTGCTGTGTGTGTTTGATGTATGTAATTAAAAGAGGAACATGTATCACCATAAACCTTCTAGGTCCTCAATTCAAGAGGCATCAAGAGGCATCACACCTTCCCAAAGGCCTTACCCGGCCTAGAATGACCCGGATAACTATGCCCCGCAAACGGCCCCCACATCTGCTACAGGGGTTCCCTATGTACTCTCTATTGGCCACTCACTTCGAGGGCCTTTTGCAGCCAAGCCGGATTTGGATAAGGACACTTCTGTAATTCAAGGGTCTCCTCCGCGCATCGCAAGGCACCCAGCCAGGGAAGGCCCCATTTGAACAACGGAGCCACGCGCGACACCTCGCCTCAATCGTTTGGACAACTGTCCAAGTTCGCTGGTCTTTGCTTTCCCACACAAGCGATTGTCTTCCCACCTCATTTGTGCGCCTGCCCATATCACCTGAAGGCAGTGTACTTCACGACCTTCACTTCCCCGTCACTGCGATCGTGCTGCCCCTGAAGGCTTCTTCGCGATGTACGTCAACATCTCGACCCTCGCAGTCGCGGCCGCTCTCTTCACTGCTCCGCTCGCTTCCGCGCTGTCCTCCGACAACATTCCAGCCGACACCCCCGTTTCCGCACTCTTGACTTCGGCCCAGACACATCTCTCCAGAGGCGAAACAAGCGACGCTCTCCTATACTACGATGCCGCCATTGCTCGAGATCCCTCCAACTACCTAACTCTCTTCAAGCGCGCTACTACGTATTTGTCGCTCGGCCGAACCTCGCAGGCGACAGAGGACTTCAACAAGGTCCTTTCCCTCAAACCTGGGTTTGAGGGTGCCCACGTTCAGTTGGCTAAGATTCGGTCGCGGAGCGCAGATTGGGAAGGCGCAAAGGAGCATTATCTTCTTGCCAACAAAGATGCTGCTTCTCCAGAGCTAGCCACCCTTGAGGAGGCCCAAGGCGCTGCTCAGCTGGCCGATGCCGCCGAGAGGGCCGGAGATTTCGAGGCCTGCATTCATCATGCAGGGGAAGCAATCATGACGGCCAACCGAGCTGTATACCTGCGCGAGATACGCTCACGCTGCCGTTTCGCTCGCGGCGAGGTTGAGGAAGGCATGGGAGATCTACACCATATCCTGCAGATGAGGCCCGGCGATACGACCCCTCATGTCACCATTTCGGCCAACACATTCTATGGTCTTGATGACTTGAATAATGGCATGGCACAGACCAGGAAATGTTTGCACTCGGATCCTGACTCGAAGGCCTGCAAAAAGCTACTGAAGCAGCAAAAAGCCATTGATAAGACACTCGCCAAGGTGGCCAAGGCCTTTGAGAAGAACCAGCCAATGACCGGTGTCAAGATGTTGATCGATAATGGCGATGAGGCGGGTCTGATCACCGACATCAAGGCCCAAGTGGAACAACTCAAGCAGGACAGCACCATCCCGGCAAACGCCCCCTCTGCGCTTCTCACAAGAGTGGTGGAGCTGGCGTGCGAAGGTTACTATGAGGTTCGTATCTTCCGAAAATCCTGGCCGTGTCTTGCCGACGCACTAACCCTTCGTTTCCTCCAGATGAACAGCAAAAAGACCAAGCAATACTGTGACGATGCTCTGGCCTTGAATGAACAGTCCTTCTTCGGCCTCCTACATCGTTCCCGAGACCAAATGGAAAAGGAAGAGTTCGAGGATGCCGTAAGGACACTCGAAGAAGCCAAGAACATCAGGCCTGAGAAGCAGAATGTGGTGCGTCCGCTCTTGCAAAAGGCGCAAATCGCCCTGAAACGCAGCAAAACAAAGGATTACTACAAGGTCCTTGGTGTCGCACATGACGCCGATGAACGGCAAATCAAGTCGGCCTATCGCAAGCTGTCCAAGCTTCATCACCCTGACAAGGCTCACAAGCAAGGCCTGACGAAGGAGGCGGCCGAGAAAAAGATGGCTTCCATCAATGAGGCATACGAGGTGCTAAGCGATTCCGAGCTTCGCGAACGATTTGATCGAGGTGACGACCCCAATGACCAGGAGCAACAACGTGGCAATCCCTTCCAGGGCAGCCCTTTCGGTCATCCTTACATGTATCAGCAGGGCCATGGGGGAGGCGGCAGTCAATTCAAGTTTCAGTTTGGCGGAGGCGGTGGTGGTGGCGGATTCCCCTTCTGATTTTTGTAGACTTATGTACTGGCATATACACAAGTGGAATAACGCAAACACGCAAATGCGGGGTCGTTGGAGCAGCAGGAGTTCTGGAGTTTCCTGCAAATAATATTCCTGAAGAACATTTTTCTTATGAGCCGTGGCGAACGTTCCTCAGTGAGTATTGTAATTGCCCACCAGTCGAAGGATGCATCCGCCTATATTGTAGGCTAGGTTAATCCATCGTATGGCCCGGGGATTCGATGCGCTCGGGAGAAGTAGCAGGTTAAGATAGAGGCTGATGACTGGCTCAGTCTGGTCAGATGCGTAGATTACATGCTACAATCCACGTTTTTCACTCCTCACAGGTTCTTTCTTTTCAAAGGTCTTGTTAAGCAGCACCTTAATTTATGCCGCGATGAATGACGGTTGATTCCAGCCGCCCGGATTACACACATAGTATTTACAGTTTCATCGCATCAGAACTGCGGATGATGGCGACGCCCCCTTCCTCTCCCTTGATCCTCTCCTACATACAGCGCACAATAGCCGAGAATAACCTCTCTCTTAACCGACTGCGTGCCCCCATGGTGAGGGTGCTTTGCTTGTATGTCAACGATGCTGTCAGCGACCTCCAGTTCGGTTCCAGAGCTCTCTCAAACCGGGGCCGTCCGTCGCTGCCAAACAGCTCCAGAAGCTCCGAAAAGGGGTAGAAAGCCCGGCGTGTACTCAAGTCCTCCTTTATCGCGCAAGCAGCTTCTCCCGAAGATCCAGACGGTGGTCGCCGGCTCCCCGTACTCGGCCTTGCATGGGGTCCTGGGCCTTATCACATGGTATCGTTACGGCGGATAAAGTAGGCCCTGTAACATCTCGTTAGTATGGCGAATTGCCCATGAAGAAGGGGGTAGGGGTGTTTGCCGTACTTTGAAGCTTCGTAAGCTGACCAGCAGATAGCTGTGCTTGGCATGGTGGTAACTACACGGGGGCCCATTCCTTTGAAAAAGCCACGGGGGCCCTCGCGCTGCAACAACAGCCGGCAGCCGGCCATGAAGCCGTTAACCGTTCTCAACTCCGGATCCGTGGCTGTGCCTCTCGTCTGTAGCATCGTCTTAATCACATCCATTGGTGTCGTAAGCGCTGCGGCGAAACCACCAGCAACACCACCGGCCACGCAGTGCGTTGTAGGATCGTAGGTCTTGGCAGGATTCATCGTCGTCGATATCGATTCGTAGGCGAGGAACTGAAGAGCAGTGAAGGGTACTGTCATCGAAAGAGTTGTAGGATACGAGACGTAAAAGGCACCCAGTCCCTCGGATCGATAGACGTATCGTGCGCAGTCCGTCATGGATCGGTACATTTTGGCTGAGTTCTGAATCTGCATGCGTTGCTTGATGACTGGTGACAGCGAGCATTAGCGCAACTGAATGATGGAAGCAGTGTGCTTAATAGAAGAGACGGGTCATACCATCAAAGGGGTTCATGAGTGCATCACTGGCAATGGTTGCGCAGGCTCCGCTGGTCGCCGCTGCGAGGGGGTGGTGGACGCCGGCCTGGTTGCCGCCCATGACGTGTTTGACGGCCTCGTACGTCGCGAAGTAAACGGCGTGCGCTGGCCCGGCACCCGCGACAACACTGGACATGCCTCGCCATAGACTGAGGAAGCCTTCTCCGGTGGCCATCCGGTAAGTTCCCTGGATAACGCCACTGTACGCTGTGGAAGCGGTGGGGTTGAGAACCTGCATGCGCGTCTTGATAGCGTCGATAGGGTACATGACGGTGTGTTCCTGAA
This sequence comes from Verticillium tricorpus MUCL 9792, assembly GCA_000732205.1. Lineage (NCBI taxonomy): Eukaryota > Fungi > Ascomycota > Sordariomycetes > Glomerellales > Plectosphaerellaceae > Verticillium > Verticillium tricorpus. The sequence continues at coordinate 2,136,976 of JPET01000003.1, forward strand.
CGAGATATCAGCAACGAGGATCGCGAAGACAACGTATCGAGTGGACGAGCATACTGCTATGCCTGCAAATGCCCCGGCCGCCATATTCTGCAGCAAGGAGAAGTTGGGTGGTAGAGATTCATAGCTGAAAGGGCAGGTGTTGTCAGCATGGTGTTTCTGCGCACTGGAGTTGGAGATGCGCACTCGTATTCTTCCTCGACAGGTTCGGCATTTGGCTGGGCCATTGCGGCCGCAGCTTCGGACGCTTCGCCGAAAGGTTTGGGCTGGAGAGCCGCCAGGTTGACAGCTGGAAAGGAATACCTGGGAGGCGATGGGCGGAAGTGTCGAGATGGTAGGAAACACCGTTTGGTTTGCCGGTGCCGGGGAGTCGCTGTTTGGCAGTTGATTTATGCTGCAGTAGTAATGCAACGGGGACCGTGGAGAACTTGCGTGGACTGAGTGGTCGGTCGCTACGCGCCTTGGTTCGAGAGCAGTCTGGTATCTCGAGAGGTGATCGAAAGGCGTATCCAAGAACTCCGGGGCTGCTGCGCTGGCTACTGTTAGGTGTACACCTTTGCCTCTGGCAGTTGGGGAGGGTAGTTCGGCAAGTCAAAGCACGGTACACGACTCATCAGCGAAAGCGAGGGAGACGGCCGAAAATTTTGAAAGCTGATTTGCGGCGAGCTGCGAGCTGCGGGCTCGGAGATGGGCCTCGTCCGGCCGTGCTTGGGGGGCACAGATGTACCTGGCATGCTTGCTAAGGCGGTCGTGTACATCTCTCGTACAAGCCACCCACTAACTCCGCCATCAGATTAGCACCGAGGCCGCACCCCCCCACGAATCACTTCGGCCTCAGGTCAAGTGCCTTTACCACAAGGTGCATATCACTTGGCGCCAGAATCGAACCTCGGTGCGTTTGCTCCAGTGTTACCCGCCTCAATGACACTATCATGAGTAGCGATCCGCGATGTCCGCTCCTCGGAGATACGACCTTCCACGTGAACATGTCCAAACTACCTGGTAATAATGGATGGAGCAGACAGACGCCTCGCCTCCGTGCAGCCTCATGGTTCGTGTCAGTGCACATGTCCACATCAGTGTCCCCCTTTCTTGGCCCAGAATGCCGCTGGGCGGCAGAAACCGTCTCAGCCAAGGAGTAAAATTAAGAATAGACCAAGTGTAAGCTAGGACGAGTGACATAACCCGAGAGACCAAAGCTGGGAGTCCAAAGAGGCTGCATGCTTTACAACGCCCCTCCCAATTTGTTATCGCGCTGTGCCTGCTGGAATTGCTGGATCAATCCAAGCACCCCGGTATCCTGCCCTGGGTGCAGAGCCTCGCTATTCTCTCTGCTCATATTCCTTGCTGGCGATGTCTGCCACACCGACTCGCCTAAGGGGCCACCACTTTCTCCACCCTCATCTTCGTCTTCAAGCTGGGAGTTGGTGTTTAGCTGTGCATGCAAGCCTTCTTCCGTAGGCTCTTCTCTGATCCCCCGTTCTGTTGGTTGGTCTCCACGATGCTGTCGGGATTTGGCCCCATATGTGCTTCGAATGCTCAGGCCGTTGCCAGACGGCTGATGGTGCGGATCGAGTAGTACCGATGCCATGGGTGACGGGGCTGTCATGGATGCCCCGAATCGAGGCGTTCTCGATGGCTGCCCATGACCTCCCAGAATTACACGCCCGTGGGTTGCTTCGCCTCGGCCCTCTCGCGAACCTCCGACCTCTGCAACCAGATTGGGCGAGTTGAGTCCCGGAAACGCAGGCGGGGGGTGGAACTGTTGTCGCAAGCTGGGCGGTACATGACCACCGGGCATACCCGTCTTAGGATTAATTACGTAGTTCTCGAGGAATCCATAGTACGATGCAGCCATCTTCCCGTGTTTGGTGGTGTAATAATCCTCGCGGACATCGTCGACCCCCATCGGCGTCTTGACGTTCGCAATGCCTTTTTTGAAGTCGAACTCAGCAAACGAGCATACGTAGCCTAGTCCATCTACGTGAATGGTGAATTCACGGACAAAGTCGATAATTTGATCGCTGCTTCTTGGGGCTGAAAAGAGCAGGACGAAGGATGCCAGGAAGATTCCTAGTATCTCCTCCGCGAGAATGACGATTTTGAGCTTATAGAGTTCAGAGAACTCCCGCTTGACATCAAAGCTGTGAAGACGGCCTTGCCAGTGGTCTGGCATGTGATGTGTGAAGTCTAGCACCCCCTTGAGTGCGAACTCGGGATCGAAGACAGTGGTTTCCTCGGAAATCATGCCTCGGGCGAGAGCCCATATGGTACCGAACACCCCGATGTAGAACAGTGCCGTCCTTTCCTTTGTAATTTCGAACCCAAGAAATAGCTCTGGGTCGAGAAACGAGGCTGCAGCCAGAGTAAATGTGATGGCACCGGACATGAATGTAACAGACCTCGCAACTTGCTCGACGAGCCGTTTCGGGAACTGGTCAATGTACCGGCTCGCGAAAGGATAAGACATGTTGATCCGCTCTTGAAACAAATGTGGCAGTTCGTTGAACTCGCGGAACTTCCATCTAGCTAAGGCTGTGTAACGGCGGTCGCCCAAAGTTGCCGAATTCTTCTTGTACTCCTATTCAATCAGTGACATTAGCGGCTCTCCTTGCAGAAAAGGGGCCACGGACGTACATTGTAGTAGTTGAGCAAATGGATTAGAGTCTGGTATCCGATCCAAAAGGGCGTACATAGCAGGTTGAGAAGGCCGGCGCAGACGAATCGATCATGTAACTTGCGACTGAGCAGACCTCGCCGGTCGGATTTGAGAAATTCTTGGTTGACCTGGCCACTCTGGTCAAAGACAAGGTCAATGACGCTGAAATATAACCACCATTGAAGGGTCCCGGAGAAGAATTGCCGCTTTTGCATAAAGGGAATCGGTAGAGTCATATCCAAAACATCCTTGTTGATTAATGCGATAAGGTAGTTGTCTTTACGCATTAAGCGGCTTGCAATGTCGACAGCGTCCAGTCTTTCCTTCGAATGTGCGCGGATCCAGTCTCGCTGTGTCCTGGTCATGTTGAGGGCGGTGCTTGGGTTGGCGTCTCGAAGGGCCATGATGCGGGCAACAATGTCTTGCCAGGATACTGTCTGCATGTCTTGCTCTGGGATCTCGAGCAGATGAACGTAAAAATTGCGCATAGCAATCAATCGGCGAGTGTCGAAGGTGAATTGCACCACCTTCCAAATGAAGTAGAAGACGAAAAGCCATAGCCCCAGATTCCAGACCCACGACATCTTCTTGGTACACTGCGGTATGACAACGTCCGATAGTGACTTGCTGTCAGGTACCTTGCCATATTCAATGCATTGAGTGAGAAATGATAGGAAAATCGCGATGAAGGTGGATTGCCTAGACAATCATTAGTGCTACCATCGCCAAACATTCTCTTGTGAGCCTTAACTTACACCAGGTGTAACGCCCGCTCGCATAGGATACACCAAAACCCACTACCAAGGTAGTATTCGTAGACATCTCTCATGAAGAAGTCAAGGTTTGACACGTTGATCCATCTCCATAGGGCCTGTTCCCTTGGACTTCCCGCAACTATGCTTCCGTATGCGTGTGACTGCTTCGCCCTCGGTGGCCTGACGCGCACTTCAGGATGTAGTCTCTGCTGGGCTTGGGTACGCTCCCACTGGGTCTGAGCCTGTCGCGATGTTGAACCTGACAACCTAGGTTGCCGCGAAGGAGCCGGCCGTTTCTGTCTTAGGGGATGCTTGTTCGGTGGTTCCCCTCCATTTGCCTCAAAAAGCAGCGACGCCGGTACGTCATTATCGCCTTCGTCTTCACGGCCAAGGCTGTGCCATTTAAGAGGTGCCCCCGCTCGAGTCTGATGCAGGGGTTCCGCGTTGCAGGCAGAGTTTACGGTGCCGTCGGTAGTAATGCGACTATCTTCAACGGCAAGGCCATCAAGGTCCTGGCCTAGGAAATGTTGGTTCCAATTATTTTCGTCGACGTCCGTGGTGGCTTGGTTTTCGAGGTCCATGTCGTTCCTATGATCCCCTCTGAGCTCTTCATAGAAAGACTTTCCGAGTCGCGAAGGAGCCTGATTTCGCGCAAAGATGTTCGAAGCCATGGCGGGGAAGTGGTCTATCGGCCGAGAAGCGATTCGCAGGGGTAAGGGAGAACGTCGCTGTTCATGTTCGGAGAAGCATAAAGCACGGGATGTGAGCTCGTTGGTGTTTGGCGATCAAGACGAGAGTCCTGTGGCAAACAAACGATCAGCTGTCAGCAAGAAGAGAGAAGACGACACGTGCCGATGACCAGAGGTAAGGTACATAAGGTGACACCTTTGGGATGAAGACGATGCAGTCACGAGACACAGTGGACCTCAAGACAACAGCAATGACAACAACAACAACAACAACAAGGTGGAGGAGAGGTAGTCACGGACCCTGGTCATCACCCACCGCGAGTATTGAGGTTCGAGAGGAACTCACATGCGCGTCGTCCGAGAAGATAGATTCTGGCGTGGGTCGAGTCGATAACGGTGTAATGCGTGGATAGCTCTGGCTCTCCGAAATGACGTTAGTAGACAGTGCTCCCACATGATGAGGTCAGGCACACCCGCACAGACTCCACTGTGGCACGGGACCGCTGTGCAATGAATCTTACTCAGTACATCCACTATGAGCCTAAGGCATGTGTGGGGAGCCATTGGCCAGGGTCATGCCGAAATTGACTGACCATCCTTTGCATGCGACCACGCGGCGACACTACCGCAATACGTCTAGTCCACTGTTACGGCTATTCCCATATTGTCTTGTCGACATTCAGACTCTCATCAACCCCAACATTAGTTCACCATACATGATATGGTAGGCTGGAACCACAACAATCATTATCCTGCTCAAACGCGTCAACCATGTTGGATACGGCGATATCACACACCGGGGCCTCCGGAGCTCCAGCCTCGTCGAAGAGCCTAAACCCGTTGTCCTCCAAGATTACCACGGTTCTTTCTACTTCCTACGCCGACCTGGAGTTCCGGGAGGCCCTTGGTCTTCTCGATGAGAGGCAAACGAACAACAATGCCCGTGTACGGCGTCAGATCAGGCTTGATCTGCAGAAGGAGATGATTGAGTGCAACGGTGAGATCATCACAGACTTTGGGCGAGTTGCCGACGTGAGTTCCCGATGTCATCTACCGCGACTACCGGCAAGGCCCAGGATGTTCTGACCTGAGCTGCCAGCAACTACGTCGCGTGCGAAACACGCTGGACAAGCTAAATGAAACCTACGACGACATGCGAGGCCAGATAACTACATCCCATGCTCAGACAGTGCCCATTCTTGACGATGCAGCATCGCTGGTCCAGCAGCAGGAGGAGCTGGCCACCAGACAGCAATTGCTTGAGGCATTCCGCAGTCATTTCCTGTTCACGGACGCTGAAGTGGCCACGTTGACCTCCACGGCAGAGCCTGTTGATGAATCCTTTTTCGCTGCATTGGCTAGGGCCAAGAAGGTGAGCTCAGACTGCGAAGCATTGCTGGGGTTCGAGAACCAGACTCTAGGCTTGGAGATCATGGAACAAACGTCAAAGAACATGAATCTCGCCTTTCAGAAGCTGTACAAGTGGGTACAAAAGGAGTTCAAGACACTCAACCTCGAGAATCCTCAACTAAATCCTTCGATTCGCCGCGCAATCCGCGTCCTCGCGGAAAGGCCGTCACTTTTCCAGGGATGCCTCGACTATTTCGCCGACGCCAGACAGCGGGTTCTGTCTGACGCATTCCACACTGCTTTGACTGGCACCTCGGGCACTGGACAGCACAATGACACCGTAAAGCCCATCGAAATGGCTGCACACGACCCCCTCCGATACGTTGGCGACATGCTTGCTTGGGTCCACTCTGCCACAGTTGGTGAACGCGAAGCGCTTGAAACTCTCTTCACGTCTGACGGAGACGAAATTGCCAAAGGTCTGCAGTCGGGCCGCGCAACTGATCTCTGGCAGCTGATCGATGGCACCGAAGACGGCCAAGTCCCCGATTTCGATGGCCTCAGAGCTTTGAATGACCTTGTCGATCGTGACGTGTCAGCTGTAGCCAGGATCTTGCGGCAACGGGTTGAGCAGGTCATTCAGTCCAACGAAGACACAATCCTGTCGTACAGACTCGCGAATTTGTTAGGCTTCTACCGCTTCACCTTCGCAAGGCTTCTCGGGGAGGATGCTGGGCTTTTGGAACTCATGTCCAGCCTGGAGACGGAGGCATTGAGACAGTTCAGATCCTTGGTCCGGGATCACATAGCCAGGCTGCAAGGGGATTTTCAACAGACGCCGTCGGATTTGGGGCCTCCCGAATTCCTCCTCAACGCTCTCAAGCAGCTGGTATCCATCATGCAGACATATGAAACGTCGTTAGCCGGCTCGACAGACCGGGAGAGCGATTTCCAACCCATCTTAGCCGAAGCGTTTGAGCCGTTCATGGCGGGCTGCGAGAGAATGGCTCGAGGCACGGACTCCCACAAGGGGGCCATATTCATCATCAACTGCCTAATGGCTGCAAAATCCTCGCTACTGCCGTTTGATTTCACACGCAAACGGGTTCACGAACTCCGGGAACGCATCGAGGAGGTGTCAGAAACGCTTTTGGCGAGCCAGTACGACTTCCTTCGACAATCTTCTGGTCTTGAAGAAATGATCAGCGCAGTCGAGAAGCTCGCGATAGATGCCCAAGACGTTCAAAAAGTGCGGTTCCTCGAACCGATGCAGCCAGAGGCTTTGCGCCGTGCGAGCCTAATATTGGACGACTTCTTACCATCTGCGCTGATGGACGCTTCGGAGCAAGTACAACACTTGCAGGACTCCAGGCTAGCTCGCGAAGTGACCGAGAAGGCTGCGGTCAAATTCTGTCAGGATTTCGAGCATGTCGAGCAGATGCTGGTTGCAGCAGATGCCATGGCCGGGGTTGAATCAAGCGCAGCAGTGGATGTCAGTGATGAGTCGCAGTCACTGAGAGCCTTGTTTTCCAGGACAACTGGAGAGCTTCGGGTTTTGCTCTCATGATATTATTTATACCTTCAAGGAGAAGACTAGCCCAGAGATGCTTAGATGGCCAACCAGCATCAACACTCACTTGGGAAATTCGAGGAATTGACGCCTACGATAATCCCAACTCAACCTTTAGTCATTAATCGATGCTTTGTGGATGCACACGCTCATGTGAGTTATGCCTATCATGCTGCAGATGTGGCCGCTCGCCATGGTCTATGTCCTTCAGATCTTCTGGAAATCAGAGGAAATGCTGTTATTTGGCGTCGGGGACTCGTGGGATGCGGCAGGTTGGTTCATATAATGAATCAAGACGTTCAGCGTCGTAAGCATGTGCTAGTGGTCGTGTCCCAGACCTCACTCTTCGAGGTGGAGCTAGGCCGAGTGCGAACGGCGACGTCATATCACAGCCCACTCCATACTGGTCGGGTGCGACTAGTTAGGTACCTCATCTACCTTGACTTCCCTACCCGGCATGCTGCCAGCCTAAACAAACCCTCAGCCTCCCTCGTATATCCCAAAGATCAACATCAGCCTTCGAGCTGACAGACAGCGAGGCCATTTTTCATTTACCCTCGAGTACTCGCTCCTTGAACAGTCGCGCTTTCGTCACGCCTCGACACGTCTACAGGTCGCCAATTCGCCGGGAGCTAGGCGCATCATCCTCCCTGCAAGATCCGACCCCGCCTGACCAGTGAACTGGAAGAACATCACCGCAGCCCTCCCGGCATCGCCATTCAAGCATCGATTTGAGCACATCGTCATGCCCTTGTGGTCTTGATGCAATGTCACGCAATAGGGGCCTGGCCATTCTTCAAAAGACGTACGACGACAGTTATTTGAAATGCTCAACGGCGGTCTATTACGAGAGCCAGGTTCGCCCAATACTCCATTTATCCTCTAACGCTCGCCTGGTAACATGCTTATACGAGTGTCTTCCACCAGGGCAACGAGGACGATGCGATGCGATGTTGGCGGAATGCTTTGGACGAGATCGTCAGTCATCATTCAAGCAAAGTGCTTCCCAACTACACCCCAAGATCCGAAACCGAGACGGCTTTGATCGACTCCCTTCTGCAACTCGAACTGCAGTGCAAAGAACGGATCGACCTCCTCGAAGCCTTGCGGATCTCTCGACAGGAAGGGCCTAGTCAGACCACACCGGCGCATTCGGCGGCAAAGCTCACCAAAGATTTTGACCCATCATCTGCAACGCCAACATCTGAGCGAGGCTGGATCGGTCAAGGCACCATACCGGCGGCAACGTATCCAGAACTGTCGCGCCCTACTTTGCCCAGCAGACCTTCACTGCCTACAAGGACATCATCGGAGCGTGCTGTTGTAAGCGGGAATGCTTATGGCTCTGGTTCTGGCCTGGACCATGTCCCCTCGCCGTCCCCAGGTTCTTCGAGAACCCCGCCTGCCTATACCCCGAAGAAGGAGAAGGGTTTTCGTTCTTCCAGCCCCGAGAAGCACACGATGCGGACCACACTCCGAAGTGCAAAACCCGGAGAAAAGACAACAAAGCTTACTCGCAGGTCCGCCAAGACCGAAGGCCCCGGAGCAAGTAAGGCCGCTACGCTTGCATGGAGTGCATTGTCCTCGAAAGACCGCATATTGAGGGGCTTGGGTACTGGAAGCGAGCCGTCATCATCCGCAGCAACCCCTCAGCTTGGTGCTGAGCAGCCGAGGAAAGGTTCCGGAGTCTCCCCTATGCACTGGGACATTCACACGAGGAGGCTTGTAACTCCTCGAGATCCAGAAACGCCATCATTGGACCTTCCGCGTGCCTCCAGGCACTCCGATGAATACTCTTACGCTCGACCGTCAGCTTTGTCCGTTAGCGCCGCCTCCAGTGCTTTGAATTCTGTCACTGCACAAGAGACAGTTCCGTCTGAGCCTGTCACGCCTAGGCAAGATCGTCCGTCTCGATCCCGCAATCCCGCGCTTTCAGTTCCTAGTTCTAGGGTGGCGCGACAAGACGGGGCAGGCCACTCTGACCCCGATGATGCAACCAACCGACGAAAGAGCGCCTCCGATTCCAGTATAAGGCGGAAGGCTGTAGGAGAAGGTGTGAAACGTACAGAAAAGGCGTCGAGTGGGCCTGAACAGGAACGGCCCGCAAAGGCGGTTGCGAACCAAGCCGTGAGAAGGCCGCGTGCACCATCGGGAGACTCGAGTGCCTCTGACCCTGGAAATGGCACGACGCAAACACCGAAACCTGTCAGAAGGAGACCAAAGGGAAAACGAAAGGAAGACGCCATCATCGCTGATGCTGATGCCAAGTCATCTGATGGGTCAGACATCGAGGAAAACACTCCGCTGAAGGCTGAATGGAAAAAGCGGAAAAAAGCTATACTCAAGAACCTCCCCTCCGGCGTGGATGATGGTGCTGCCAAGCAGATCTTGAACGAGATCGTTGTTAAAGGCGACGAAGTACACTGGAGTGACGTCGCGGGCCTCGAGATAGCGAAGAACGCGCTGAGAGAAGCAGTCGTCTATCCCTTCCTGCGGCCAGACCTATTTATGGGCTTGCGAGAACCAGCTCGCGGCATGCTCCTGTTCGGTCCTCCGGGCACAGGCAAGACAATGCTAGCTAGGGCTGTCGCCACGGAGTCCCGATCAACCTTTTTTTCGATATCCGCAAGCAGTCTTACCAGCAAGTATCTTGGCGAGTCAGAGAAGCTGGTAAGGGCACTTTTCACGTTGGCAAAAGAACTTGCTCCCAGCATCATCTTCGTCGACGAGATAGACTCTCTTCTATCTCAGAGATCAGGCTCTGGCGAACACGAGGCCACGCGGCGAATCAAAACGGAGTTTCTCATTCAGTGGAGCGACCTGCAGCGTGCAGCAGCCGGTAGAGTCTCCGATGATGTGGACAAGACCCGTGGGGATGCGAACCGCGTTCTCGTCTTAGCTGCTACCAATCTACCATGGGCCATTGATGAGGCTGCGCGTCGACGGTTCGTCCGTCGTCAATACATTCCCCTTCCCGAGCCTGAGACCAGGTCAACACAACTCAGAACTCTGTTAGGCCAGCAGAAACATAGCCTTTCCGACTCCGACATAGATCAACTGATTGAACTCACAGATGGTAAGACTTGGTCCGCATGAGTAGTTTTCACCCATACAACATGAGTTTCATTGCTGACACGACGGTCGATAGGGTTTTCGGGTTCCGATATCACTGCCTTGGCAAAAGATGCGGCGATGGGTCCGTTGAGGTCTCTAGGCGAAGCTCTTTTGCACATGACGATGGATGATATCCGTCCCATTTCTCTAGTAGACTTCCAGGCAAGCTTGACGAACATTCGTCCTAGTGTCAGCAAATCAGGACTCAAAGAATACGAAGATTGGGCGCGCGAGTTCGGAGAAAGGGGCGGATAGGGGGTCCTGTGCCCTCTGAACCGAAATGGTTGCCGAGAATTCGGTCAGACGGCAGCAAATGTGGCGTTCAGGCGTTACTGGTATCTTTAGATCGGCGGGCACTGGGCAAGGTGTCCGCGAGGCACTTGCGTCTTCAGATGATATACAATGGTATACAAAATGTACATATAAGAGCAGTTCACCTATGCATGCTCGCGGCGAGTATTGAACGGCGCCCTCTGCGCCCACTCGACCACGAGCGTGTACAGTCCTTCATCATATCCTCACAAAGCATGGCTCGACGGCGACAATCCTGGTCGTTGTCCCTCATCAACCAGCCAACAACTCAAGAATCCCCAGGATGCGTCTCGCCATTGCGAGCACGTAGTCGTGCTGCCTTCTCTAGCAGTTTGGATTCCCTAGCCTCAGTCCTCCTCGCCTCCCTGCGAACGTCCTTCTCGGCCTTCTTCTGATCTCGCAGGGCTATCCGCTCTTCCGCGGAGGGCACAGCGGGTCGGTCCTCAATGGGGATTCCGAATGGAGCGATGATTTGCTTCACGACATGGCGCTTGTGTTGGGAGGTCGGCCAGCCAGGGACGATGGAAACGACATCTCCGGTACGGAGAGAGGAATTTGGGTCGTGCACGAGGTAGCTTTTCGGAGTCGTGAACATCTAGAAGAAGCCGGGGTCAGCTCTGCCCCTGCCATTCGATAATGAAGTTGTTGTTTGCTCACCTTTTGAACCTTCCGATTGTATTTCTGGCCGCCGACGCGCACCTTTACAGTCTTCTGCATGAGTCCAGCTGAGACGACGACCCCATGAAGCTCCTTAAGGACCTGTTCGGCTGCCTTGGTGACTGGGTAAGCCATGGTGGAAGGATTTGCTCGAAGCTGGACTGGCGCAAGATGATATTCGTGATAGGTGGCGCAAGTCGATAATTTCCAGATGTCCTATAAAGTCTGGGGATATTTCGACAGTCCTTTCTGATGTCTGTTATGCACAGGCACAAGGGTTAAGGTACCGTTCGGGGGCTGGCGATAAAGGTTGGACTGGTTTCCAAAAAGAAGTCGCCAGGTCTTGGAGTTCGAGAGTCCTCAGAGTGTCTCCACCAGGAAGCAGCTGTGGCTGGACCGCTGTGGCGCCGATGGTTCCATTTTGGGCACACCCGAAGTAGGCGCCTTAGGTACCCAGGTGCCTACCTCGGGCAGGTACTTTGATCATCATGCCCCTGATGGAGGCAGATAAGTACCGCAGGTACCCTACTAGTGGTAGTACCAGCGCTGACCCGCCCCTGCTAGACTTGCGTTGATTCTTGGAGAATGATTTTTGTCCTCACCCGACCAACCCATACTTGATACATTCTGGAATTCGAAGACCTCACCACCAATCACTCTTATAGTCTCTTAGCAAGATGTCGAGCCCCGAAGGCCGTGCCGGCGTTGCTGGAGTCAAACGCCCCCGTAAGTACCAACCCCGCCGTCGACCGTGTGCGAGCGTGCGTGCGTGCGTGCGCATAGACAACCGTTCAGCCAGGACTGCAGATCGACTGCCTGAGATGGTCATACTGAATTCCCAACTGGCGAGAAATGGATCTCCCCAGCCTACGGCGTTCGTATCACATCGAAGCCGACAGGAACAGGCCATGTTGGTTGACTGCATTCTGGTCTATCGTCCTCTTCTCCTACCGGACGCTGCAAACCCCTCTGCACCCTCGCCCGCATCATTTTCCGCTTCAAACATTTCCTCAATCGCTAACGTCGTGTCCGGCAGGTACCCAATCGCTCCCACCACCATCTCTTCCCCAGCTCGTTGCGGAGCAGCATGTCCCGATTCCTCCTGCCGACAAGGACAGCAAGAGGCTCATCGTGGTGCTCTCCAATGCTAGCCTCGAGACGTACAAAGCCTCACACGGCGGTGCTGGCCGCAACGGCATCCAACGTGAGGAAAAATATTCCCTCCTCAACAGTGATGAGCACATCGGCATCATGCGCAAGATGAATCGGGACATAAGTGATGCCCGACCAGACATTACCCATCAGGTCCGAACCTCCTATTCTCTGCGGCGCGTTCAACCGCGTCACATGCGGCATCAATTGCCTCCGTCTGCATCCAACATGCTGACTCAACTGACTAGTGCCTCCTGACGCTCCTTGATTCCCCCATCAACAAGGCTGGAAAGCTTCAGATCTACATCCACACAGCAAAGGGAGTGCTGATTGAAGTGTCCCCTTCGGTCCGCATCCCTCGAACCTTCAAGCGCTTCGCTGGTCTCATGGTTCAGCTGCTGCACCGCCTATCGATCCGCTCGACCAACTCCCAGGAGAAGCTGTTGCGTGTCATACAGAACCCGATCACCGATCATCTGCCTCCCAACTGCCGTAAGGTCACGCTGAGCTTCGACGCGCCCCTTGTGAAAGTGAGGGACTATGTGGACACACTTGGTCCGAAAGAAAGCATATGCGTCTTCGTTGGCGCCATGGCCAAGGGCGCCGATACCTTTGCTGACGGGCTTGTTGACGAGAAGATTGCCATCAGCAACTTCAGCCTGTCTGCTAGTGTGGCCTGCAGCAAGTTTTGCCACGCGGCCGAGGACTCGTGGGATGTTCTTTGAGGCCCCACGACGAGTTTGAGTGGTGGAAGGAAGCTGAGGAAGTGAGAGACGGGCAAGGCGGGCATTTGAACAGGAGTGCGGAGCCAAGAGGTTCACCGGCCAGAGCAGTCGAGGTCTGGTCGTGAGGCGGTCGGAAACTTGGATCTCCGGTGTCTGCGCTGTTCATGTTTGCATAACCAAACCAGGGGAGGTTCAACAACTGGTCCACGGCGCATTCCGCCTTTCAAGCGCCGATTCACCCCGGGTCTTCGTTTCCTCTGTTGATCTGTCAGAGAGGGAGTCCTTGTTTTTTATTATCCTGCTAATTATGCAGCTGTATTGCCAAACACCAGCGTCCCACCAGTCCCTGCCGACGCCTCGCTCTTGACTGCGGCAATTGATCCTCTGGCCAGCACACATCATTGCAGGAAGCTCTCGAGGCGAGGGACGCTGTACAGGTTCTGTGGGGCGAGAGGGCGCAAGGGCAAAGCAGAGCAAAGCACGTCTACTCGTACGAGGGCGTGCATACGCTCCGCTGCATTTGTGTATGGACGGGTATCGCCAGCGCAAAGGCATTCGCCTTGGGGGAGCACAGGGGATGGGGTAGCTGTAATGCAAACGCGCGGGTTGGCGCCGCTGTGCCGGTGGGCCATAGAAAATGAGAATCGCTTTCGGACGCAAAACGTCGTGTAGCAGCACTTTGCGTGGCGTGAGGCGGTACATGCTCGTTGGCATACTGGTCGGGTGACGGAGAGTTGGGCACAGCTTACGGTAGCATCTTGCTGCCCGGTCTCCTGGCGCGTTGGTGTAACGTTCGGGGACAGCTCGACGGGCAGGGCGGGTAGGCTCGGGAGGTACAGAAGCGTGCATCGAGGATCTGTCATGTCACTCGTCTGTCTCGTCCGATGAGGGGGCTCGGGAGGGGAGGGGGGCCAGGCCTTGGG
>JPET01000003.1:2150942-2199715 GCA_000732205.1 Verticillium tricorpus MUCL 9792
CCAGGTGGATAATGGCGGGTTTGGCTGTAGGCTCCTGAGTGAGCTTCTCTCGCGACACAACGTGGCCGAACGTGCAGCTGCAGAGAGGCCGAATGGCCCGCACCGGCCGCTGCATTCGCCCTATCCGCTCTACTCGCCTCTAGGGGGAGATCTGACTGGCCAAACGAAGCAGACCAGGGCTGCTCCTGAGTCTCCATCAGCAAGCAGGCGACGGTCGCGGGTTGGGCGGCTCTGGCTCTGATTCGAGCGAGGTCAGACTGCACAGGACCAGAGCGCGAGTCCCAGCTCGCCTGACTGTTGATGTCCAAGTACGGTACCTAGCTATAAGTAGGTAGGTATCCAGGGAACCCAACAGTATCGAGGCACCTCCCTCCACTCTGCAGCCATCACGACGGTATTTGAAGGCTGCAGCCCAGCCGATTGCTTCGTTGTTGTTCCCTCCTCTGTTCCTGTTTCACAAGCACAGCTGCCTTCACCTTCGACAGTGGCATCCACACGGTCACACAGCACCATCAGCCCAATGCTGCCCTTCTTTGAGGTTTCCCACTTGCCTTCATCCGCCTCTTTTTACTCGGCTGTTCTTCAGCCACTGGGTCTGTACTTTATCTCCGCCGGGTCACCAGTTGGCGACGACGACATCATCCCTGCGTCCACGCCCACGACTGCACCCGAACCCGCACCGACATCTGCGTCTGCACTGGAAAAGCTTCCCGCCACCATCACTTACGGCACCTCTTCACCGCCTGTCCCCGTCTTCCAAATTCGCGAGGTGCTGGAACCAAGAGTATCCAGTGTCACCTTTTCTGCCTCTTCTACCCAGACCGTTGCAGACTTCCACGCATTTGCCATTCGGGCACATCCGCCATCGGCGGCCGTAGCGGCACCACCCGCCGTCTTGCAGGAACAGGGACAAGGACGCGACTCATCCCACGCTCACCGCGGTTGTGGCGACTGGACCCGCACCACAATCACTGATCTGGACGGTAACGCCATGGATGTAGTTTATCAAGACTCTTCCCGCCCTCCAGCAGCCTCTTCACAGTACGCTGGCTCGGCGACCGGCACGCACAGAACGCTCTCGACACATGAAGAGGCAAGCCGGATACTCGACTGGAATTTCGACGTCGCCGCATCCGATGACAAGGCCCCTCTCGGCCAGCCGCCCGCATCCGCCTCCGATATCTCTGCCCGCACCGTCCGACCCGGGCCCGAACCCTACACCGTCTTGCGTCGCAGCGTTACCACGTCAACAATCGAGCAGACACCCACGGCCTACCGTGAAAGCCCCGCCGGTTTTGACACCACCACAGTTGTGGGTGCATTGCTCGGTGCCGCCGCTGGAGCTGCCGCCGGGGCTGCCTTGACATATAGCATGATGAGAGGTGAACGGGAGCGTGCCCCGCGCCAGGAATTTGAAGCCCCTCCCCCGGTTGTTCGCCGTGCCACCTATCCCGACCGACTCCCAGTGCCCCGCGGCGGCGGACGCTACGTTGAGGTTGAGCGCACCGTCGAAAAGATTCGCTATCCCGACGCCTACGCGCCTCTTGCCGACCATCGCCCTGCGCCTCAGTATCTGGCTAAGTATAGCCATGCCAACTTGCCCAAAAGCCAAGTCGCCGGCACCGCGTATGACGACACCCGCAGCCGCCATTCTTCTCGTTCGCTCGGTACCCGCAAAAGCGTCCGAGCCCGCAGCGAAGCGCCGGACGGCACGCGAGCACCGCTGATGATCACGGACGCCGAGCATCGGAGCAATGCAGGCTCACGACATAGCACGGCCAGGCCTCCTCCCACCAACCCACCGTCGGTTCGACCCCCCGTGATGGACTCGGATCGGGACACATATGTCTCGGCCCGGAGCAGACGCTCGTCTTCCACTGTCCGCGGGCCACCTCCCCCGACTGTTGAGACAGAGCTAGCGGTTCGAAGCCGTGCTCCAAGCCGCACACCGAGCAAGGCTCCTAGCGTCAGGGCTCCAAGCGTCAGGGCACCCAGTGTACGGGCACCCAGTATCGTCGCTGCTGCACCAAGCAGGGCGCCTAGCGTACGGGAACCCAGCATTGTTGCTGCTCCAAGCAGGGCGCCTAGCGTACGGGAACCCAGCATTGTTGCTGCTCCAAGCAGGGCGCCCAGCATACGCGAACCCAGCGTTGTCGCTGTTCCAAGCAGGGCGCCCAGCAAGGCCCCAAGCAGGGCGCCCAGCAAGGCCAGTAGAGCACCAAGTAAGGCGGCATCCTATCTAGGAAATGTACCCGACGCAGCCATGACCGGCGGTAGCGGAAATGTGTATTCAGTACCGCCCAACGCCAGCCGAACACCCAGTCATGTTTCGGCACGCAACATCGGATTGCCGATGAGTGGCGTCGGCAGCAGCCATGCTGCTTGGGATGATGATGTTGTCAGCGTCGCTCCGAGTGATAGCATCAGTTGCGTCGGCAGCAAGATGAGTAGACGCCGTCACAACCCCTAGACAGACTGAGCGAGGGAGTCGAAATCGAGGTAAGGAGTGGCCAACCGATTCGTTGGAATTACAGAACAAATGGCACATTTATCGGAGGAATGGGAGCTTGATTTGGGATACGGGTATTACAGCTAGATAAGCCTATTGCTGAACGTGCACGACATGTCATGTCGAACGATGTCCTGCTTTTTGGGGCGGACGGGTTGAACTAGTAGGTGAACTGTGACGTGACTTCACGATGTTGCCCAAGACACACTGGTGACAGCTGGTCGTATGAGTCAGGCCTTCATTCGATGGACCTCCGACCATCGGCTTCTGTGGTTCTCCGATACACAGTGTGGCGGCTCCGGTGCCGCACCAGAGCGATTTCGATCTGACGTCTCCACGCTTTTCCCGATCTGCCTCTCATTGCAAGCCTGAACAGAGCATCCACTCTTTTATGATTCAGACCTCGGTGCGGCAACCCCAGCACCTCCAAATATCTTGATATCCCGGTGGCATCGCTCATTACTGCACCAGAAACAGTTCATAAGCTTGACTTCAAAGTCCGCCAGAGATGCCTACTTTCGACCTTGGCCAGTCGATTCCACCTGACACGGCTCACGTTAGCACTTCTGCTCATTCCATGCATCTCCATTTACTGACTTACTATGGCGACCTTTAGGCTGTGAGCGTGTCTCTTCCCACATGGAGGGACAATGTTGGCTACGAGGAGGGCGAGAAATGGGTTGTTGACCGAATGACAACCGGCTACCCAAGGTGTGTCATTCCTCAACCCAATGCCTACTCCGAGTTCGATCATACTCACTATGGTCCAGATTCTTCATCCATAGAAGCATTGAAGGCTTAGCCGAAGTGATCGTGCACATTCACGGACGTCCTGGACAGCGGGCTATGCTGTTTCCCAGCCCTCTCGCCGCCAGGCGATGCGTCGACTTCATGTGCCGACACGGCGACATCTCTTTGAAGTCTGCCCTTCAAGTCCTCGACCTCGGCCTCGACCTCTCCCAGGACATTTCGAGCCAACTCAAGGCTCTCTCCCCAACTGTGTCAGCCGTCATATGCCCTGCCGAGGCGTATTCACTTGCCAAGCAGTATTGGCAACACTCTGGAGATGGTGTTTCCAGTCGTCGGGCCGAGTTCTGCCACACCCTGCATCGCGAGGGTTTATTATGCCCCGTGTCCCGACCCAACTCCCCAGCAGGTAACCAACAGAAGGCGTGCAAGGGACCCAGGAGGTATCAGCGTGCATCCGTCGACATGAAATTGCCCGCAGTTGCGAGCAATGGCTCCCACACCATGCCCGGAGCCAACGGCAGTGGGGCGTCCGAGTCCGTCGAGAGCATGCGCTTCCTGGAAGAGCGATTCGGTCGTAATTTGGATTTATCCCATGTCGAGCGTGCAAAGTCTGCTATTCGCAGGAGAATTGCAGGCGCCATGGCCGCCGATCTCGAGTCAAGCATCACGTCCTTGCCGCCCATGACGACCAACGCCAGAGGCCTTTCTGAACTACGGGAAAGTGATGTCTATCTCTTCCCCTGCGGTATGAACGCCATTTTCAACGCGCATCGATCTATGCTCCGGGCAAGGGGTAACTTGGAAAGCATAAATTTCGGCTTCTCCTACGTCGACACCTTGAAGATCTTGCAAAAATTCGGGCCTGGCTGTCAGTTCTACGGCAATGCCTCGTCCGAGGACCTTGATGACCTAGAACGACGCCTGAAGGCTGGGGAGCGCTTCCTGGCGTTGTTTTGCGAGTTCCCAGCCAACCCGCTCTTGTCGTGTCCGGATCTCGTGCGTATTCGACAGCTGGCCGACAAGTATGATTTCGCCGTGGTTGTGGATGAGACTGTGGGAACATTCGTCAACGTTGAGGTCGTTAAGTTTGCCGACATTGTTGTCAGCAGCTTAACGAAGATCTTCTCGGGAGACTGCAACGTCATGGGAGGCAGTGCCATCCTGAATCCCGCCGGCCGATACTACGAGGCCTTGCGGGAAGCCTACACGCACAACTTCGAAGACACCTACTGGCCCGAGGACGTGGTTTTCATGGAGAGGAACAGCCGCGACTTTCACTCGCGCATCGAGAGGACAAACGTCAATTCGGAGGCCCTTTGTGACATCCTCTCGGCCCACCCCCTCGTCAAGCGCGTCTACTATCCCAAAGTTAACCCGACACGTGCACATTATGAGGCCTGTCGACTCCCGGATGGCGGTTATGGAGCACTGCTATCAGTCACATTCCACCGTCGTGAATGTGCCATGGCATTCTTCGATGCCGTGGAAACGGCCAAAGGCCCGAGCTTGGGGACGAACTTTACACTCACTTCGCCATACGTCCTATTGGCGCACTACCAAGAACTGGATTGGGCTGCCCAGTTCGGAGTCGAGCCAGATCT
Source organism: Verticillium tricorpus MUCL 9792 (assembly GCA_000732205.1). NCBI lineage: Eukaryota > Fungi > Ascomycota > Sordariomycetes > Glomerellales > Plectosphaerellaceae > Verticillium > Verticillium tricorpus. The sequence goes on from JPET01000003.1 coordinate 2,155,803, forward strand.
GATCCGCGTCAGCGTTGGACTGGAAGAGACGGACGAGCTCAAGGCAATCTTTGTGCGAGCTCTGGATGCTGCTGCCCACATTGCTCGCAGTGGCTAGGCCTTGGCTGGAATCTCGGTGAACATTTAGTCGTATAAAAATGAAACATCATACACGCTTGCACAAAAGTTTGGTGTAGCCCTGGAATGATGTGTGAGCAACTGCGTCGAAATGATGGCTGTCGTATCTTGCAACATGGGTGTTGCCTGGGATGACTTCGTGTGACTGGTTGTACAGCCCAGAGATGCCCTTGTCTACGTCAGGAGCAGACTAGGTACTCGACCCTGATAATTGTACTAGAAAATCTCCGACGTAAACCAGGTCCTTCCTTGGATGGAAAATGTGCCCTGGAGGATGTGTGTGCCCACCTGGCTGTTTGTGTTGAGGCCATCGTCATCTTGCCGCCGAGCCTGTTAGTGTGAGGTCGAGCGGCACTCACCCGAGACACACAACAGCTTCCTCCTCGTAGAAGCACCTACAAGACGCTGATGATGTAGTCAAGATGCACAGCTGTGAAGTTTAGGATCAAGACAGGCCCCCCTGGGCTCTCTGGAAAGTTGACTTGATTTTTCACATAGCTTTCCACGTGTAGCTACACCTGTGCAAATGTCAACATGAACCATTCCCCCCCTCGTCATATAGGCCCATCGTTCGTTATCTGGTGCAAAGCAACGTCTGAAACAGCGCGCTAGCTGCTCAGGACAGCCCAAGAGAGCCGACAGCATCAAAACGACGCATAGACGGATTTTGATGAACGACGTAGAAGCGATAAAACAAGAGCCGACGGTGTGACGGCCCCAGAAAACTGATCGGTATGCCATCGAAGCACAGCAGCACTTGAGGCACAGAACCGAGGACCGCGATTGAAGTCGTTCAAAATTAGACGGAAACTAGGGGGTATCATCATCAAATAAAGAGCCATAGGGTGAAGGAGGCACCATCCCTGACCACCATTTCACATGATGGTACAGTCTGTATGCACATAACCAGGTCCGTAATCCTCCATGCCTCGTTCTATATCGTTGGCACGGGTCTTCTCCTTGACCTCCTTATTGAAATATTTCCGCAGGTATCTGTCCAGATCGACGTCCAAGTTATCTGTAATGGAATCAGTCAAATTCTGTCGAAGTCCTCAGGGGTGAAGGGTTAAAGGAGCACACGTACCTGCTGACGCGGCCATGACGACGTCGGCCCTGCACAATGGACAATGCTTCTCGCGCCGTCGTTGTATCTTTACGATGCAGCGGATACAGAAGACGTGCTGGCAAGCCAAGCGTACTGGCCGATACGCAATGGCGAAGCAGACTGGGCAAAGATAGTCATTGAGCTGGGGGACGACGGAAACCAGTTCAGTAGAAACCTGGGCACACATATCCTTGGCCATTGTGCCAGCCAAGAGTTTGTCGGAGCGGATCTGGGCGGGAAAAGTCTTCGATACGCCTAGCGACGTTCGCTTGTCGAATTTCTTCAGGATTTTGTGAATGGCGGTTCGGTTGATCTCTTGGAACTGTATATTCTTGAGGAGCAGGGCGTTAAGACGGAGAAAGCGTACGAGGGCTTCTCGACTTTCCGCCATCTTGAACTGGCGGGCGAGGTTGCGCTTCGTCACCTCACCTTGAAACCACTGCAACTGGCGTGACGCCGAATGACTATCGCGAGTCCCGTGGTCTTGTTCATAGACAGAAAAGAAGACCTGAGCCTCAAGATAAAGCTCAAAAATGGCACGCCATCGGGCGAGGTCGCTCTTTGAAAGTCGACTTGGCTTGGTCAATTGAGAGACCTCCCGCCCAAGAGCCACAATTTCCTGCGTCATGGCGAGCTCCTCACGGGCCTGTAAGGCATCGAGACCGTTCACATCGCTCTGCAGCATGTCGAAAAACTTCCCGTCAAAGACAAGTGGAACCTCGATCTGCTCACAGGAGGGTAATAAGGTTGAGGGTTTTGCCGAGGCTGGTTCGTTCAACGTATCAGATTCAACGAGACTGAGCGAGTCCGTGGTGGGATCAGAGCCCGAATCGGCGTTGACGGCGGTATCTTGAGGCGGTGGCATAGTAGCCTGCCGTGTCGAATTGGCCTGCAGAGACGAGACATGTTCAAGGAAGGTTCGAGATGACGAAGATAGTGAGGCATCAACGGCCACACCGTCCTGGAGGTGGAGCAGAACAGTGAGCTTCGGTCTGAGGAACTCTGAGTCTTGGGCAGCTAACACGATACACGTTAGATTATGTTTTGCCAAGGACAGGGTAGGACCGAGATGAGTGAGCTGAATGGGTACCTTTCAGGCCATACTTGAGAGCCAGAGGAGAATCACTCTCGGGGTCAAGAAGCTGGCGCAGCGTTTCGGGATCCAGCCCCAGATCGTTCAGCTCACCGGCCACTCTTTTAAGTACTTTCTTCAACTGGCTGTATGGGATGGCCGACTCAATCCAGTGTGAAGGAAAACCTGTGAGACATGTGTGTCAGTGAGTGTTCCAGCTGAGACAGACAGACAGCCGGGTAGACGGCCTTGGAGGTGAACGGCATGCCTTCACGCGAAAGGGTGTCCTTGAAGTCGTGTGCAAACTTCATAGTCACGTCAGCTCATGAGCAAGCCGGTCTCAATACCTCAAGGCGTGCGGAGCGAAAAGTGTGGCGGGTGGATGAGGTGCTTTTGTACAAGTCAGGCGATGCGACGCGACACTACTTGAGATGCAAAGCAGAACAATAGGCCCGTCTGGATTCCCGCTCTCGCACTTTGAGCACACCATGCCTTACAAGGCATAGCCTGGCCGTGATCCCGGGTCCCATCTCGTTGCACACTCCGACATGTGCTGTGAAGGGGAGCCTGGCACCCTGGTAGTCTCCAATGAGAGAGAACCAGTGATGGCTGTCTTGCGTAATTGGGTGAAAATCTGGAAACCTGGTTCCCCGGATTGCGCCGATCACGCGCCCTTGTGACTTCGTGGTTGCCGGCTTGAGTTCCTTCATCTCAATGTGTCAAGACCAAGCCCCGTAATATGTTATCATTGGCGATGACATCGACGCCTGTACCCTCGCCCTGTGTCTCGAACCTCCTGTCGTGTACGGAGCGGGAGCGGGGGTTCGTTGTGTCTGTACCATAGATGGGCACACTTGGTGCCTAGGTAGAGAGGTAAAGGTACTTTTAGGTCCTGGTATTTCCTACCTGGTGACTGCCACAGATTGGCCGACAGTGGCGTGCCCCACCCAACAAGCTGACCCATCAGCAAGTACCCATCAGCAAGTATCGTCAACATCGCGGGGCACGAGGTGGGGTGAGCTTCATCAACAAGCAGTTGGCAACGAGGAGAGGACCGCGAACCTAATCTAGCGTCGGCTGTGAATATCTGATTATAAGCTCGGCAGCGTATGACGACTTTACATTACACCAAAGGACTTCCTGTTCCGGGACGTCGGTCATACTGAATGAAGTCTCTTCACTCTGACCTGCTGCCTGACTAGACCACCTAACCACTCCGTCTACGGCGTGATGGGTGCCCAACAATCATCAGATCGGCGTCAGGATCAGCCAGGGGCCGGCTCTGCCGCAGCCAAAATATGCTACTACGAACTCCTTGGCGTTGAGCGCGAAGCTACTGAAGACGAGTAATGATTCCGGTTCCGTGTATCACGCAACGCTAACATATTCGTTGCAGAATCAAAAGGGCATATCGAAGACGAGCCCTTGAGCTTCACCCGGATCGGAACTACGATGATGTCGATAATGCCACCCGCCGCTTCGCCGAGGTGCAATCTGCATACGAGGTCCTATCAGACCCCCAAGAGAGAGCCTGGTACGACTCGCATCGGGAGGCCATTCTGCGTGGCGCAGACACCGACGACTACGACCAGCATGCCCCCGAGTTCAACAACATCCGCCTGACGTCAACCGAGGATATCCTATCTCTCATTCGCCGCTTCAACTCGACTGTCCCCTTCACCGATGACCCTGTCGGGTTCTTTGGCATACTCAACGAGACCTTTGCACACCTGGCAGACGAGGAGGATGCTGCGGGCGACCCCAATATTATCAACAGACCCGAGCTTCCACCGTTTGGCGAATCCTGTGACGAATACGAGAACGTTGTCAAGACATTTTACGCAGCTTGGGCCGGTTTCTCAACAACTAAGACGTTCGCTTGGAAGGACAAGTATCGACTTTCTGATGCCCCCGACCGGCGCGTGCGACGGGCTATGGAAAAAGAGAACAAAAAGATGCGCGATGATGCCATAAAGGAGTTCAACGATGCCGTCAGATTCCTCGTCACCTTTGCCCGGAAGCGTGACCCTCGCTATCTCCCAAACTCGCAAACTGACGCCGAACGCCAGGCTGCCCTGCGCAACGCTGCCGCAGCGCAGGCAGCGCGCTCGCGTGCTGCAAACCTGGAGAAGCTTAATGAGGAGCAGTCAGTGCCCGAGTGGGCCAAATCTCGACAGGATGATGCTGGGGCTGGAGACTTTTCCCAAAGCGAGGACGAGTCTGAAGTTGAACATATTGAGTGCATAGTTTGTGACAAGACTTTCAAGAGCGAGAAGTCATTCGAGGCCCATGAAAGGAGCAAGAAGCACATTAAGGCGGTCCAGCAGCTCCGGCGCCAGATGCAGGCCGAGGATGATGTCTTGAGCACCAATCCCCCACCAGGGGCATCCGGTGAAGACCCGACGAACCTCGACGAGGGAAGCATTGATTCCGCAGCACGCTCGGGAGACGAGGAGACAATTGTAATCGTCGGGGACGAGAAACCCATTGCCGAATCCCCGAAGTTACCTCTGGATGAGAGCCAGGAGACTACCAGCCCGCCCGCGACTTCTGACGATGACGACGACGATTATACATCCCGCGCTGCTGTCGAGGAGAGGATATTAGGTACCGAACATGCCTTAGAGGATGTGGCGACCAACCAAGGCCAATCTGGCTCGGCACAGGATAAGAGCGACTTAAGCGGTAGAAATGAGGAAAGTCAAGGCGGCCTACCGATTAGGAAGGCTGGCAAGGCAAGGGCGAAGCGAGAGAAGAAGGCAGCACGCGAGGCAGCCGCCCATGCCGAGGTGGTAAGCATTCTTACTTGTTGCTAAGGATCTGGCTGATGTTTTATAGCCTCAGCACGCTTGTGGGGTTTGTCACGAGACCTTTCCTTCCAAAACGAAGCTCTTCAGTCACATACGTGATGAGAACCATGCCGCCCTAAAAACAGCTACTTTATCCAGCAGCAAGCAAAGAAAGAATAAGCGATGAAGCGACACCGCCGCAATGGCAACTGGCACACGAGACGGCTAAAGTCAAGTAGTAGATTCAGGCTAGTAGTCTGTCTCGCGAAGGACGAATCATACCAAGTCTTCAACCCAATCCTGCTCCGTAGTCCCTTAAACTCCAAACAATGAGTGTCGTGTCATTAAATACCATCGAACGTCTCGTATCAGTCGCCCTTTGGTCAATCCAAACGCCCCAAGAGCCTATGCCATACCCACTGACAATCTCGGTGTCACCTTGCGGAAATGTTCTGGCCATCTATGGCCCCAGGACGGTATCGTCGTCGTCGTCGCTGAGCAGTTCGACCTCGTCGATAGCACCAGCGCGCCCCCCAGCTGCCCCATGGTTGATAGGGTCATGATCTGCCACGTGAATGACAGCCTTGCCCTGCACGTGTTTGACATTACGCTTCCAATCCTCCCAGTCATCTTCATCCTGTATGATAAAGCCGATGAGCATGCTTGGATCAATCTCCCGGACGTGTAGCCGTCGAAGCCGGCGTGAGTGAACCGAATCAACGTCCGCCTCGGTGTACAATGTGGTGTCCTCGTGATAAGGCAGTGCAGGTCTGGTGTGATGCGGATCAAGGTAGAAAAGAAATGAGCCCTGAGCTCCGATAAAATAATGCGACGAGGATGGTCGGCCGCTGGCAAGATGTCAGATACACCGTTGCAGGCCTTGGCGACTCACACTTACCCAGCTATACCGATCGACTGCGACATCTGCAGGGCTGCAATGAGAGCATCCCAATACACGGGTGTAATCTTGTCAATGCCAAGCCGTGTACTTACTAATATGAGAGTCGGATGGAACGTTTCACCGCCAGGGCTGGCAATATCCCTAAACCTATCTTCATACACGTCTGGCCCATCACCAGTAGAATACACGCGGAGACGGGGTTCGTTTGCGTTGGCTAAGGCTCTAGGAAGAGATATTAGCCACTGGCAAAGACCGGTGTTCAGTTAGGGGGACAGGGAAGGAGGGGGTTTACTGAATGCATCGAGCGGTGGCGGAAGGGCCAAACCACTCCCCTGGGTATTTTCCACATGCTCTTGCACCATGCTGTACGAATCTGTGGATGGAGTATGGCGCTTTTGGATCGTCCGCGAACTTAGAAAGGAGGTTTCGTTCCTTCTCGACTGCAACGCCTCGGCGCCAGTCTACCTCATGTCAGAAACGCTTGAATATCCGGGAGAAAGATTGCACCATACCTCGCCCAAGATCTAGGACAGCCATTGCGTTGGCCAGGAGGCTTTGCCCTGATCTTATCATGCAGCCCCATCCACTGTCAGAGGAGAACCCATTTTGGTCCAGTAGTTGACTCTTGATTCGCATCGACAGGGACAACGCCGACGCCGCGCGCGGGTCGGTGGACTTGGTGATGGGTTCAAATTCGGATCTGTATGTCATCCAGAATTTGGATTCGAAATCGTCGAGGAAGGCAGACGGCCACCCTCCATCCTGGTTCACAGCCTCGTCGTAGGCAAGGGACGAGGAGAAGCTGCTAGTATTGGATTCGGGGGGAGTTTCCGGGGCGTTACCCGGAGGCAACTCTTTTACGGGTTTATTAAGACTGTCGTCTTCTGTTGCTATGCGTGACGAGATTTGGTCGTTCCTGGCTATAGCCCGTTCGTCCTTGGTGTTCAGGGTATACGAGTTGCCTAGGCACCAAACAGGTTGATCTCCGACCTGGTCGTTGGAAGGTTCGGGGTCCCAAAACAACTGGACGATGCGGCGGTAGCGGCCAAGGTCGACTCCAGCCATAGCTGACTCCATGTTCGGCCAAGGGACTGTTACGCTTGACGATGGGTTCTAGTGTTGGATTGCTTGCCGAACGGTTGGCTGAGCATGGCCTTTGGGTGTCAGCCTGGTGTTGGAGAGAATATGGAAGACAGGCTCCAGGACGAAGTTACTACGCCGATGGGGATGTTTTGTGCCTTTATTGTCAAAGATGGCTTGAGGTTGTTTGGGCTGGCAGGTTAATGACAGCACGAACATCATGGTCAGCCTGGCCGAGCTGCTTGGTGGTCCTGTGACGCAGCTGAGGGGCGAGATAAGATAAGAGATAGGCTGAGGCCATCTCGCAAGGTACCTATGCCGAGGTGGGGTGCTTGACTGCACGCACCCCCAAAGCGTAATACTGTTTGTATTGCATCGACCGCCTGCATGCGAGATCCAAGAATTTTAGACCAAGATGCCGTTGAATAATGGACGTAGATAGAGAAGCCATTCCACTGGTCTTGGAAATGCATCAAAGCAGAACGATGCATGGCGGGCGGGCATAGTGACCGCAATGTTCCAGCAATCACGCATGAGCTGGAACATTGCGGTCACTATCTTGGTTCTATCGACACTGTTCCATGAATATGCAGTGTGATGGAAGACCTTGCCGAGGCGGAGTGTCTATTGTGGAGCCCTTCGTTTTGCTTTGGTTGCCTCGAGACCCTGCAAGATTATCTTACTAACCAATCTCTGTTGAAATCCCCATGACTTAGGTGCCTAGGTATATTAAGGTACTTATTATTAGCTGGGTGTCTTTGATCGACCCAGGCGTCATCAACTCGTTTTCACCAAAGCGACGAGCCTATGACATTTCTCAACCTACCGCATTGACTACACCTATAACTGGCTCCCCGGCACATTTGTCCTGTATGTTCACGCAAGCCGGGGGAGACACGGACGGCCACAAGCTGAACTTGGCCTAAGCAAATATTTTTCCTCTGTCCACTTATCATACGTCATATTCCATCTCTTCTGTTACTGCTCGAATCTTTCTCCCGCCAACATGCCACGGCCAGGCTTCAAAGGAGGAGGCCATCGAGGGTCGTTCAGAGGCGGTTCGGCACGTGGTTCTATTTCTCGGAGCCCGGCTTATGGTCGGTCTCCAGTATCAGACCCACCGCACGGTGAGTGACGATGAGTGACGGCAACTCACATACGCGAGAAAAGCATCAAAGACTAACGCTTCGCTGTTTGTAGCGGTCTTCTCTCTGGCCGATGAAGCTCGGTCCACGGCTCACGGCCATTCTCCCTGGAGCTTGGGTTCTCGGCTACGAAGTCGACCTGTCAACTTCGTGAGTGCTGGAGCTGTTGATCCCCTCAAACAGCTAGAGGATCAGCTCCAGCGAATGGAGCAAACACTCCAAGTCAAAGCCCATGAAGCTCTGGGCGAGCTCTCACGCCATGTCAGCACCGCCGAGGCAGATGAATCTACCAAGCCAGCACATCAAGAGACCCACGTGGCTGTGGCGAAGGGGACTCCGGGTACAGCTTTCAGTGCGGTCGCTGCAGGTCCTTGGGACGGCCTGGGCTCTGCATCGGCTCACAGCGAAGTGGATTACCCTACACCCGAAACCGTCAATATGCCATCGGTATCCAGGGACAACTCACCACTGAACAACGCTGCCAATGCCGAAAATGACGAAGCCCCTGCAATCATCGCTGGTGATGCCCCGCCGAGCCCTTTGCCATTCTACATTGACATAACGGGAGACCCTTCTCATAACGTACAGTCCAGCTCGCTTGAAACTTCCCAGCCGGCGCCCGTACATGAGTCGGGTACGGATTCCAGCGAGGATGTCATCCTATTCAAAGGACGCAATCAGCCGCGCCCCCGAGTACGACCGAGCTCCTCAAAAACCCCGAGCAAGATGGGGAAGAAAGAGAAGGGAAAGATCTTTGACCTAGAAGACATTCGTGCCGAGGTTCATCTTCTTGTCGCCAAAGCCAACAACAGCTCCGCCGTAGGGGAGACGCACTTGGCGCAGTCCACTGAATCGTCCTACAAATCCAAGAAGAAGAACAAGAAGAACAAGAAGCACAAGAAAGCCAAAGGTGACGATTCGCAGGAGTTTCTGAAGCAGGCCGACGAGGATGAGGCTCTCGCTGACTATGTTGCCAACATGCGCGAGAATGGCGATGATGAGGACCTGATTACGCGCCGTGGGCATGTGAGACGCGACCTGGGCGGCTCGGACATGGACATACACATGGCGGATAGCTCCGATCCAGCGGCAGACCACGACATATCCGGAACGGATGCAGATGCCGCCTCTCCTGTTGAACCTGCAGTGTTAATTGGCGACGAATCCCGGAGCGAAGTTGACACCAAGCAACACGTGCCGGCTGTCGCTGATACAACGGACAATGACGCTCTTCTCGCACATTTGCTCGCTGTAGACGAGATCGGGGGTGCAGATCGGTCAGAAGAGGATGATCATGACAGTTTTGATTTCATGGAATGGGGGGATCCCATCACGAAACGCATGCGGAAACAGAAGAAGGGAAAGCTGCCCGTCTTCGACGTATCAGACTCCGAACTCGAAGCCACCCTGCAGTCTGCATACAAGAACGACAGACTCAAGAAGGCCGAGAGGAAGAAAGACCGCGAGAAGCTGCGTGCACAGGGATTGTTGGGTAAGAACATTGAACCCGACGACTTACGAATCAAGTATCCGCAGGGTATGGGCCTGGAGCAAATCGCCGAAGAACTCGAAAACTTCCTGAAGAGCAGCCAGACCAGGCAAGTTCACTAAGAGGTGCCGGAGCTATCTGTCTCCCTTGCTAACATTTGTTTCCCACCAGCCTTACCCTCCCCCCAATGGACAACCACGCAAGGAAGGTCATGCACGAGTTGGCCAACAAATTCAACATCAAGTCGAAGTCGACTGGATCTGGCGACCAGCGTCGGCCCACACTTTACCGAACTGTCAGGACATTCCAATATTCAGAAGACGTTTTTGATCGGGCCATCTCTCGCGTAGGACGGAAATACTTTCCTCGCAAAGATCTGGCTTTCAAAGGCGGCAGCGCTCGTGGGTCGGCACGTCGTGGCGGCGGCGGCGGCCAGGCTGACATCAGTTATCGCGACGGCGAAGTTGTTGGCGGTTCGGCGCCAGAATTAGGCGTTGAAAATCGTGGTCGCGCAATGTTGGAGAAGATGGGCTGGAGCACTGGTACCGCTTTGGGTTCCGTGACGAATAAGGGCATTCTACAGCCGGTCGAGCAAAAGGTCAAAAGAGGAAAAGCAGGTCTCGGTTAAGCGTTCGACAGGACCATGTTGCCTGTGTTGTCCGTCAAGGACGAGATGAAACAGTACGAAGAACGAGCTCTGAAACCACGACATCTGTTTGATAGAGAGAATAGATGCTTTCACCTACAGCTTTATACAAGAATGCAACAGAGACATCAAGCGACTTAAATTCATGTGCACGATTTCATTTCGTCCGAAACCCTATTCTCAAGGTATAGTACAGCCGCGAACCCCGATTGACCGTGAAGACATTGCCCCCAAAAAAAGCAGACCATCCGTAACGCATTAAGAGACCCCAAAGCCAAACTGGATCGATTGGCGGGCCTCAGTCAAGACACCCCATGTGCCAAGAAAATCCAATGCCCGAAAAGAGAAAACGCTGCCGGCAAGCAAGCCGCTTATTTCGTGGACGAGGAGTACTTGGTGACGGCCTTGGTGCCCTCAGAGACGGCGTGCTTGGCCAGCTCACCAGGAAGGATGAGACGAACACTAGAGAATTGGGTCAGAATGAGGACGAAGCACCAGGTGCAGGGTAAAAACTTACGAGGTCTGAATCTCCCTGGAGGAAATGGTGGACTTCTTGTTGTAGGCGGCAAGCTTGCTGGCCTCGGTGGCGACGCGCTCGAAAATGTCTGGATTTGGGACGTCAGAAAGCAACAAAGGGGTAGCAGGTTGTAGGGGAAACATACCGTTGACGAAGGAGTTCAGGATAGACATGGCACGGTTGGAGATACCAGTGTCGGGGTGGACCTGCTTGAGGACTGGAGGTTTTGTTAGACACGCGTCTTCCGGGTGGAGACAGCACTCAAGACGCGATGCAACGCGTCTCGAAATGCCGAGTCACGAGGCGAAATCACAGCACATACCCTTGTAGATGTAGGAAGAGTAGGTCTCCTTGCGAGTCTTGGTTCGCTTCTTCTTGTCACCGCTGGCGGCGGTCTTCTTGCCAGCATCCTTCTTCTCAGGAGCCTTGGAGGCAGTGGCAGGGGCCTTGCTGGCGGGCTTCTTGTCGGCGGCCTTAGGGGGCATTTTGACGAACGGTATGGGTTGTTTGGGAGAGTTGAAGGTGATTGAAGTGGTGGGATGGGGTGAGTGTGGTCTGTCGTCGTGAGTGCGGCTTGTGGATGGGAAAAGTGGAAGAGATGATGTGGGAGGGAGAAGATCGGGGGGTGGCCCTGGGCTTTTGTAGCTGGACGTGACGGGCGCTAGTGCCGTTACTGATCTGGGTGCACAGAGAGGAGTGATTTGGGGGGCGGGCGCGTGGGCTTTGGGGGAAGTGGCAGGGTCAGACTGGGAAATCGTAAGTGGGGTACCTCCCGCTGCGACGCGCCAGAAAATGCGCGACGGGAGCCAGGCTTACCAGGCTACATTGCAGGGGTCCCCAATAAATCGTGCCTGTATCCCGGTCACTCGTGACACGACTAGCTCAATGAGCTACAGCTCAAGCAGCTACCAAAACAAACCACCCAATCAGGGAAATTCCTCTGCGAGCTTATTTTCTGGTCGCCAGATCACTGATGGGGACTTAATGAGACACCAAACGGGTAGGGAGCCTGCCTCCTGCCATCTGCCTGCTACGGTTGAACTCGGAGGCTGGGGTCGCGCACACAATCATGGCAATGACGCCCGACATAACGGTTCCGCCTTGGCCTGGGCAAGGCTGAAGCGTCCGGCAAGCATACATCTACACCGTCTCCGCAGTCCGCATGACATCGCGAAACGGCATTCGGGCGGCCAGGTGTGGGGTAATCACGGAGGTGGTTATCATTGACATAGCCTCATGGGGCTTGGCTGTGATGAAGTGCAGTAACCAAGTTGGAACAGAATATCAAAGAATGCACGTAGGTCATGCCAGGTTATGGCACCAGGGCCCCCAGGCATAGCTTTCATGTTGTGACGGTCTAGCTTTTCAAGTGAAGAGCACACCTTGTCTGTAGGTAAAGGTCAAGTTTATGCACAGAGCCCAAGAAACTGACATTACATCTATCCTCAAAAGGGAGAGGGAAAGAGTGGAACATCTACCTCGCACCGAGTAGAAGTCTCCAAAGAGTGAGATAATCACGAGACTCTGGCCGTCCAAAGAGGCTGGGTGAAGGGAGGGGCTGGGAGTATTTATGTGAGGGTGAAATCGCGGGGGTACGTACCTCTCGAAATGTGGAACAGGCGCGACCCCAAAAATGATGCACGTCGACAACAACAGCCTGTATCCTAATTAGGACTAGCGCCAAAACACGCTTGGTGATCTGGGAGCTCACTGATCCGACGCGAAAACTACTTAACTTCTGGACCCCCCGCCATCTCTCCCTCTCTCCCCCTTCCACCCATCTTTCCCATCCACAACCACATCCACATCAAGCAACTCACGCTCCGACGCCTTCTTGCGCCCTCATCGCCAATTCACACAATCCAAACCACCCCAACCACATCAACTCAAAATGACTGGAGGCGGCAAGTCCGGCGGCAAGGCCAGCGGTTCCAAGAACGCGCAGTCGTAAGTCGTCCACTCTCATCCGCTGCGGCTTTGCATCGGTGTCGCCTTGGCACGTTCGTTTTCTGACAGCTTTCTTTCAGCCGTTCGTCCAAGGCCGGTCTGGCTTTCCCCGTCGGTCGTGTTCACCGTCTCCTCCGCAAGGGCAACTATGCTCAGCGTGTCGGTGCCGGTGCCCCTGTTTACCTCGCCGCCGTCCTCGAGTACCTCGCCGCCGAGATTCTCGAGCTTGCTGGCAACGCTGCCCGTGACAACAAGAAGACCCGTATCATTCCCCGTCACCTCCAGCTCGCCATTCGCAACGATGAGGAGCTGAACAAGCTTCTCGGACACGTCACTATCGCGCAAGGCGGTGTTCTGCCCAACATCCACCAGAGTAAGTTGATTCGGTCTAATCAAATCGTCTGTGCATTCTCTAACGTCTGTCATAGACCTCCTGCCCAAGAAGTCTGGCAAGACTGGCAAGAACCAGAGCCAAGAGTTGTAGTCTTGGAATCGGTTTTTGCTTTTCTTTCCTGCTGGTCGGCTGCGCTTTGGGTTGTCATGACATCGGGGTCACGGTTCAGGGTTCAGGGTTGATTTTCGCGTTTGGGTTGTACAATAATCCCCCACGGCTTTATGGTCGACATGGTCATGAATAAGAATACCTTCTGAAGTTCAAATCTGGTTATACTGCGCATTACTTGATCATCCTGGAGTCGTTCAATTGCTGCGCGTTTCCGTATTCCGCTGGAACATAAAATTGACTGATGCGCCTTCGTATCCTGGCTTGTTTCTTTGATATTTTCCCAGGTAAGCATCAGGCTTCGCGCGCAAATCGCAAGGGGGGGATGAACGAGTGAGACGGCATGTCTTATTATCTCTCTAGCTTCTGGATCCTTTCCCGTGTCCCTTCCATGTCATCTTATGTACATTGCTTCCACGCTCTGGTTGTTCGTGCCTATCGCTACGTGCCTAGAACTTGAGTGGGGGGGGAGCTACACGTTGGGTCAGCACGAAGCTGCAGCACGCCGGTTTATGCAGGATAACGTACGGTCGAGGATCGGCGGGGGAAGGTTTCGCTCGTACTTGGAGCCTAGATACGGTCAGTCGGTTTTGTAAAGAACTCGGAGGGTCTAGCCGCCAGAGCCGGGGAGAACATACCGCCAGGGGCCGTCGGCGGGGTGTATGGATCAGGGTGCTTCCATCTTTCCAGCAGCTTCTCGGTCTCTGCTAGTAGCTCCTGATGTGATATTGGTCAGTCACGTCACGACGATGTGTGGTGAAACCATTAGCAAGGGGTACATACCCTCTTCTGACGTGCGTCGGTGACCTTGCGGTTCGCCTCGAACAGGGACCGAATGTAAAGTGCTTGTCCTCTCCAAAGATGACGGTGCACTGCCCAGTCAAGCGAAAGCTTCAGCGACCGTCGGTAAAGTGACCTGTAAGAGCACAGCGTCAGTGTTTTGCTGTTGGTGAACCAGGAGGATGCATCTGCTCACAGAGCAGCTTGTCGCGTCGACATGGCGGGTAGTGAGCAAGTTCGGGTGCTTCAAAATAGCGAGAAGTAATGTTCAAGACATAAAAACACTGGAACTGTTGAATTGGGGTCGCAAGATGCTGTTGTGGAAGACCAATTGCGCCGAGGGCCAGCTTCAATGGCTAGTAGGTAGATGGTAGTCGTTGGAATACCGGCACCCTGGAGAAAAGAGCCTTGGTGTCCTGAGGCACAACAGCAAATATTGCTGACTAATCTCACTTGGTGTTGAATCTAGCCAATAGGCTTTCGTCTATATGTGAAGTGCTGATCATGCATCCAGAAGCTCACTCATCTGCTTAACAGTACCGAACTTCTGTAACCCATGATACTGGCCTGATAGACGAGCACAGCCAATCATACAACCCAAGTCGGAAACGATGATACCGTCCGCCATAGTCTGGTGCTGCATGATGAGATGAAGCAATTCACAGTGCTACAGGCGGCTCAGGCCAGATCCCGACTGGGGTGGCCAGAGCTCGGGTAGGTCCGGGCATGCTGCGCTTCGTCACTGGTTCACTTCGGTACTCGGCTGTGGCTTGTAGCGACCGGGTACCTTACAGGCTTCCTGGGTATTGTACTCTACCTGGTCGCGACTTCTGAGCTCCCATCCTTTCTGCCGAACTCTCCTTAGGTACCTGATTCACCAGCTTCTAATGCTGCCTACGCGTTGTCGATCGGAGATAACAGTTAACTGTAGACTGAAGGGTGCTGAAGTCCCAGTGGCTGCGACCTCTGTGGCCAGCGCCAGCAGATAAAACACCGGCTAGCCGTTTCCCCCATCCCTACCAATGCCGAGCCACCTGCCCCTGTAGCCATCCAGTACCACGTTCATTTTTCTCGCAACACCTTCCGCGATTGCCATTTCTTTCCCACTCAACGACCGTACCACGTACATTTTGCATCTTTTGCTTTTGCCTCCACCATGATGTCAAGACGAATCCTGACAGCGGCACGCCTGGTGCCCCTGCGCCGTTGCCAACCCCAACATGCTGCCATGATGCCAATCATGATGCGGCATGTGCGCAACTATGCCGACAAGATCGTCCAAGTGCCGCAGATGGCCGAGTCCATATCTGAGGGCACTCTGAAGCAATGGCAAAAGTCTGTCGGTGACTATGTTGAGCAAGACGAGGAGATTGCTACTATTGAAACAGACAAGGTGCCCAGTTTGATTACCTTCACTGAAGCATCATGCTGACCTGAGACCATTGTTAGATTGACGTTGCTGTCAATGCACCCGAAGCCGGTACCATCAAGGAGTTTCTCGTGAATGAGGAGGATACCGTGTCTGTTGGACAGGACATTGTCAGGCTGGAGCTAGGCGGAGCGCCTTCCAGTGGAGAGTCCAAGGGCGAATCCTCCAACACAACCACTCAATCCGAAAAGGAACCCGAGAAGCCCAAATCCGAGGCTGCCTCGGAGTCAAAGCCCGATCCCAAGCCTGAAGCGAAGCAGGAGGCATCGAGCAGCAAACCTTCTCCGCCAAAGGAAGCATCCAAGCCTGCCAAGGATGTCGCAAAGGAGAGCTCGACTTCAACCCCCACTCTAGGAAGCCGCGAGGAGCGCCGGGTATGTACATGTGCCACAACAGCCTTCAGCTTCACCGTATCAGGAGCTTTACTGATGTGAGGGGACATACAGGTGAAGATGAACCGCATGCGTCTCCGGATCGCCGAGCGCCTCAAGCAGTCGCAAAACACTGCTGCCTCGCTGACGACATTCAATGAGGTCGACATGTCCTCCCTAATGGAATTTCGCAAGCTGTACAAGGACGACGTACTCAAGAAAGACGGCGTCAAGCTTGGCTTCATGAGTGCCTTCGCCCGCGCGTGTGTTCTCGCCATGCGTGACATTCCCGCCGTCAATGCGTCGATTGAGGGCCCTAACGGCGGTGACACGATTGTGTACCGCGACTACGTGGACATCAGCGTCGCTGTCGCCACAGAGAAGGGCCTCGTGACGCCTGTGGTACGCAACACTGAGTCGATGGGCATGGTTGGGATCGAACAGGCGATTGCGGACATGGGCAAGAAGGTGTGTGGCGAATGGTATCTCTTTAACTTTCAAGTGACTGACACCGCGAACAGGCTCGTGACGGTAAGCTCACGATTGAGGACATGGCGGGAGGTACTTTCACCATCAGCAATGGTGGAGTCTTCGGTTCTCTGATGGGCACACCCATCATCAACTTACCTCAGACTGCTGTTCTTGGCCTCCACGCCATCAAGGAGCGACCGATTGCTGTCAATGGAAAGGTTGAGGTCCGCCCCATGATGTACCTAGCCCTGACCTACGACCACCGCCTGCTGGACGGGAGAGAGGCCGTGCAGTTTTTGGTGAAGGTCAAGGAGTACATCGAGGACCCGAGGAGGATGCTTTTGTAGAATATGAGCGCATTGTGTAAGATAGAGATCCGATGCGGCATAGTAGTATGTAGCTAGATAGTGAATTTTTGGGCTTTGAACCTAAATTTCATATACTCTCATCTATATAGGGCTCTAACATCTTGCCTGAATAGTATATATATTCTTAAAGACTTCTGAACTATATAGCTAGTACTGTGGTATATCTCTTTACTATTTGTATTAATAGAAGAGTACTTAAATCTTTTGAGCCTTCTATAATTAACTAAGGGAGCTAATATACAGATATATAACCTATACGGCCTATACTAATAGGCGTACTTAAGGTGTATCTCCTAGACTAACCTAGCTAAAGAGAACTAAGACTTATATCTACTTTACTTAGCATGCTTATCTATACAAGTAATATTTAGTAGGTTTTTAAGATACTTATTTAGTACTCAACTATCTAGTACGTAAATTACTTATACTATATAAGGCCCTTATCGTTATAGTAACTATTAAGGTATGTATAATCCTTATAGCTACGGTAACTATAGTATTAGTATATTAAATATTATACCTCTAATTCAGTCAAGCCTAGTATAGTATAATACTATATTACTATTACTACTATTACTATAGCTATTATTATTATAGCTATAAGAGCTTTACGTACTATACCTATTATTACTGTAGCTATAAGAGATTTACGTCTCGGTAGCTATTTGTAATAAGCTAGCTTAATATATTACTAGGTAGGATTTAAGATTTAGATAATATGTTTACTAAAGACTTCGACGTATAGAGTTCTCTTTAATAATTAATAGATAACATATATAAAATTATATAATAACTAATAGCCGAGCAAACCGGCCGCATATAGCCCCCGGTTAGAGGACCTAAAGTCTCTAGTAAGATTAACTCGTCCTCGAGCGCTCCGACCGTCGTAGCTACGACGCCGCCGGTACCTTATATACCGCCGACGAGGACCTTGCTACTGCCGGCCTGAGCGACTACATGTTTGACGTCATGTGGTGACCTGTGTGGTACGGGTGATTGTCCCGTCGGGAAGTCAAGTGCCTGCCGTTCTGGCTATCTTGACAAACCTGCCAAATGGCATATGCACAATATAGGTATCAAGTGAAAGTAGGTAGAAGTCTTGGTTGTGCTAGCTGACTTGGTCTCAAGAGGTACGCCTTTAGTGGGTGTCTGCCAGCATAGACCGTCCAGGTCATGTGCTTGGCTCCAATTGGGCTCCAGCCCAATTTGGTGTAACCGGAGCTGAACTTCCACGTTGGTCTCTAGTGTATCGTTAATGACATCGTCGGCCTGGGTCTGTTTTGGCCTGGGTTTCCGTCCCCAAGGACCAGCATGTTATTGATTACGGGGTTCCGTTATTCGTACTTATATACTAGGTTACTAGCGTTTACTATTAGGAGTTTCTATAGATGCTATTTATTATACTAGGACTACTAGCTTTTCTAGCTTACTAGATACTTAACTTAAGGTCTACCTACGGAATATATTACTTATTAACCTATAAGTATTTAGATTTTATATAATTACTACTCGTTACCGTCGCCTTATATTATTACTCATCCTAGTTTCCTAGCCTATCTCTAGAAAGGGTCCTTCTTAAGTACTAGTAGTAATTAAGTAATTAATACTACGGGATATACTCTCTATATTCTAAGGAAATCTAGTTAGTATACTAGTAGGGAGATCTTCTTTATTACTATAGATAGCCTAATTTACTAATATAACTACATCTATAGTAAGACACTAGGCTTCTTCTCTATATAGTTACTTAAAGATAGTTTAGTATTAGTATATTCTATAACTTATCTTTCCCCTCCTTATAAGCTAGACCCTAAGTTATTTATAAATATATTATATAGTAATATAGCTATATACGCATACGTAGCTATAGAACGTACTACGTATATTTATAGAATTAAGATTAACTATTATATAAATAACGGTTAGGCCCTAACTATAACTATATAGCTACTACCCTAGCGTACTTTACTCCTAATCCTACGTAGTATTACTTACTAACTCTAGTAAACTATTTACTACCTTTTACCTATTTAACTATATATATACTATTAGTCCTAGCTCCCTTATTTTAATTAAAGTAATATCTAAGTATATCTACCCCTTACTCCTTAGTATTAACTACC
Organism: Verticillium tricorpus MUCL 9792; assembly: GCA_000732205.1. NCBI lineage: Eukaryota > Fungi > Ascomycota > Sordariomycetes > Glomerellales > Plectosphaerellaceae > Verticillium > Verticillium tricorpus. Next base: position 2,174,655 of record JPET01000003.1, read on the forward strand.
TTAGCTACCTCTTATAATTAGTTATAGTCTATAGCCTTAACGTTCTTAAATTTAACTATAAAGGGCTTTATAGAACTAGCCTTTACTAGGTTCTTTAATCCCTCCCCTTTATCTCTACGCTAAAGAGCCTAGCTAGGGTTAAGCCCTAGGAGGCTAGGCGTATCTAGTTATTATTAGTTAAAAGGTCGGTAGACTTACTAGATATATAAGGGCCGTACCTTATACTTTTAAAGGCTATAGTAATAGTCGTATTAAGAAGGGTTAGACCTTTAATAGGTAGATCGTAGCTAAGGCGTAAAGACCTAAGCTAATTACGTAGCGACCTAAGGAAGTTAATAGTATAGGGGAGGCCTTTACCTATATTAAGGTATATAAATATAGTAGTTAGTATATTTATAGTAGTAATATAGTCTTAGCTTAGTAGATAGTTATAGGGGTAAGTATCTTAGTATTTATAGGGATAAGGGGGAAGGGCTAAGCCGGTATTTTATATAACTAGTACCTAGGGTAGCTATAGAGTTCGTTACTATTTAAGTAATAGTTTAATTAAGATTTTAGTACCCTTCTATCTATAGTTAGCTATTATCCCTAATTAATAACGTATAGGTAGGTATTCTAGGGGCTAAGGGCTACTTACTAAGTAATACCGTACCTCCTATATATTAAATAATTATATAGTAATAGCCTAAATTATACTCTACTTACCTACGTAAATAAGTATATAAATATCTAAATATATACTAGGGTAATAATCTTAATATCTTCTAAGAGGTACTATCCTTACCGTACTAAGTGTAAAAACTCTATACTAATCGTAGCTGAATATACCCCCAGTATACCGTCTTTAGAGCCCTCTACCGTCCCTATTACTAAGTAACCCTAGATCTATTATTAGTAGCCTTATTATTGATAGTATTTTCGCTATTATCGCTATCGTTACTATCGTCGCTATCTTTACTATTATTAATATCGTTATTACTATCATAGTTATTATAGTACTATATGACGCTAAGTCTAATAATAATTAGGCCTCCGATAGCGACTAAGGGTAGGTCAAGGATAAGGTTGCGTACCTGTAAGCCTTTACCTTACTAAGGATCGTAAATATACGAGACTAATTACTCTTTTCGTAAAAAAAGATATAGTTAAAGCGGCTAATACTATTAGATATCTAGATATATTAGCTACGGCTAAAGACGAAATTTTTGAGTGCCCTAAGGTATACTTATATAGTTAGCTCTAACTAGTCAGTACTTTATAAGACCTATAAATATATAAATACTAAGCGGAAATATCTAAAAGAAAATAGTAATATAGGTATCTATACCGTACTCTAATTTAAGCTATAGATAGCTTAATAGTACGTATATACGTAACGCTAAGAGTTTTTCCTTCTACTTAGAAATAGAATAGACTAATAGCGCATATATCTAACGATAACTAGACTTCTAGTTATTAAGCTTTTAAAAGTAGTAGTAAGGGCTAAAATAAATACTATATAAACTTATTCCTGAATAGCTTCAGCATTATCTAATAAAGCCTATTTACCTCACTTAAGATAGGCTATACGCCGACCTATAAGCTAAACTAAACTAAACGTACCTATCTATTAATACTAACTTCTCTAACTATTAGATCTACTTAATTCTAAAATAGAAAATCTTAAGTTAAAAATAATTCCTAACGTAAGTAGTCCGTCATAACTACTAAAAAGTCGTAGTTATATCGTCGTACTAAATTAGTAGAGGTTAACCCTTATTAATAGCGTAAATAGTTATTTAGATCTCTTACTAAGGTATCCTCGTAATGATAACTATATATTGATAGTTTAGATCGCTATTACTACTGACGTCGAATTTATTACTATTATTAGCCTAGAATTCTTAGATAAAGTTAAGCTATTAGTTTACTATCCTTAATAGTAAAGGCATTAAGTAACTAGAAGCGTAGGGTTATCTTAAGGTTAATTATACTAAGTAGTAGCTTCTCTTACGTTAGAATAGTTAGTCCTACATACCTAGTCCTTAAATTAGTAGTACTTATCTATATTAAATAAATCGTTAATATTAATAGGTAAAGTATACTCTTCTATTACTATGGAATAATATATACTAAAGTGTATATTTAGTTAGGTTATATTATACTTATATCACGTAGCCCTCTTCGACTAGGTTACGTATTAGCTAGAAGGTCCCTTAACGGTCGGTAGCATATTACTAAGCCTATTAGACTTAGTAGTAATAGATATAGCTTAAGAAGTTACTTATACGATAGATAGTTTATAACTAAATTAGCTATACGTTTAGTAGTAAGATATAATTAATCTAGTAGTTAAGGTGTAAAGTATCTGGTATAGGTAGCGACTTTCCTTAATAGTATTACTAAAGGTATAATAATCCTAAGGTAATATTTCGAACCTTATAAATAGGTTATAATTCTTAGTTATTATACGGTATACTTAAATAATAAAGTCAACTACTTTATTAGGACTTATAGGTTACGATAGTAATACTCCAAGTATTTCTACGTAAGCCTACTTTATAAAAAGGCTTTATATATACTCTATAGTAAGCTACAATTCAAGAAGTACTAAGACAACGATTAAATACTAGGTATAACTTACGAGAGAATAACTTACTAGATAGTAGATAAAAGATATTAACCTCTCCTATCTAAGGGGTAATAGCTAGTATTAGAGCTCTAAGGTATAGTCTTTTATACCTTAAATAGTAAGGATTTCATAGATTAGAATACTATATATTAGCTTCGATAGGCCTATAAATTCTAAGTAAGCTAGGTTTAGGGGCCTTAAGAGAATAAGGTTGAGTATTAAAGTTAGCTTGGCTAACGTAGGCTAGTCCTTAGTAATCCCCTACTAAGTGCTATACTTATACTTACTAGTAGTAATAGGGATAGTATTAAGATCCTCTCGTTTGTAGATATATTACTAATAATAGTAACTATAGATAATAATATTAAAGTTAAAGATATTAGTATAATTAATAATTAACCTTGGTAGATAGACTAATAAAGTAGAACTGATAGAACTTATACGCCTTAAGGCTACTAAATCTAGAGTTCTTCTACTACTATAGTATATGACTAAGATAGTAAAGAGTTAATATATATAAGATCTTATCTTCGCTATAGATTGTAACTAAGATACTACGATTAAGCTTACTAAAAGAGTATAAAGCTCTAATAGTATTATCGAAGTTTAAGCTATAAAGCTTAAGAGTTAGTAGAAAGATATTTACTTACTTATTATAATTACTAGCCTAAAGTCTTACTAGAATAATATAGATATCTATAAGCGACTAGTAAGAATTATAGTAAGATATAAAGCTATTAATAAAGACTATAATAAGATATAATACTATAGAATCCTACTTATCTTAATCCTTAAGTTACTAATAGCTATAGGCTCTAATATTGAGTTCGGTACGAATTAGGTACATATAATATAGAGAGATAATTATTACTCTCTTACTATACGTTAGTATAAAGATATACTAGATATAGTAGGTATAGTTATAGCTTATAGTAGCTACGTAATACCTTAGGTAATCCTTTATACCTAGGCCTTACTTAATTAATAAAGGACTTAGATTACTTAGGTTGTTACCCTGTATATAGTCCAATATAGGCCTTAGGATATAGTAAAGTAAGCTATACTAGGGGATATAGATAACGATAGTATTAAGAATTATTTAGTTAAGGTCTTAAGGGACGGTAAGTTACTATTCCTAGCCTATAAGGGGATATATTAGGAGTATATATATATACTACTACGCCCCCTCCTAATAAGGTAGACCCTAAGTTATTCACAGATATATCGCATAGTAATATAGCCGTATACGCATATAGCTACAGGACGTATTACACATATTTATAGAACTATACGAGATTAACTATTATATAACTAATAGTTAGGCCCTAACCGTAACTATATAGCTACTACCCTAATATACCTTTCCCCTAATCTTATTCAATATATAGGAGGTACGGCATTACTTAGTAAGCAGCCCTCAGCCCTCAGAACGCCTGCCTACGCGTTATCAATCGGGGATAATAGCTAACTATAGATAGAAGGGTACTAGAATCTTAGTTAAACTATAACTTAAATAGCGACGAACTTTATAGCTACCCTAGGTACTAGTTATATAAAATACTAGCTTAGCCCTTCCCCCCTATCCCTATAAATACTAAGATACTTACCCCTATAACTATCTACTAAGCTAAGACTATACTACTACTATAAACGTACTAACTATATAAGTAACTACTATATTTATATACCTTAGTACGGGTTAAGGCCCCCCCTATACTATTAACTTCCTTAGGTTACTATATAAACGGCTTAGGTCTTTATACCCTAGTTATAATATACCTATTAAAGGCCTAACCCCTCTTAATATAACTACTACTATAGCCCTTAAGGGTATAAGGTATAACCCTTATACGTCTACTAAGTCTACCGACCTTTTAACTAATAATAACTAGATACGCCTAGCCTCCTAGGGCTTAACCCTAGCTAGGCTCTTTAGTATAGAGATAAAGGGGAGGGAATTAAAGAACCTAGTAAAGGCTAGTTCTATAAAGGCCTTCGTAGCTAAATATAAGAACGTTAAGGTAATAGACTATAACTAGTTATAGGAGGTAGCTAAGATAGCTAATACTAAGGAGTAGGGGGCGGATATACCTAGATACTGATTTAATTGAAATAGGGGAGCTAGGACTATTAGTATATAGTCGAATAGGTGAAGGGTAGTAAATAGTTTACTAGAGTTAGTAAGTAATACTACGTAGGATTAGGGGAAAAGTACGCTAGGGTAGTAGCCGTATAGTTACGGTCGGGGCCTAACTATTAATTATATAATAGTTAATAATTCCACAAATACACGTAATACGTCCCGTAGCCGCGCACGCGCGCAGCCACATTACTATACGATATATCTATAAATAACTTAGGGTCTACCTTATAAGGAGGGGCCCCTAATCTTATATAATATTACTTACTAATTCTAGTAAATTATTTACGACCTTTTACCTATTTAACTATATAATATCTCCTTTATTTTAATTAAAGTAGTATCTAGGTATATTTACCCTTTATTCCTTAGTATTAACTACCTTAATTACCTCTTATAACTAGTTATAGTTTATTACCTTAATATTTTATATTTTTCTATAAATTTAATCTTTATATTAAAACTAGCTTTTACTAGTCTCCTTAATTCTCTTCCGTTAATCTTTATCTTAAAGAGCCTAACTAAGGTTAAGCCTTAAGAGGCTAGGTATACCTAGTCGTCTTTACGTATACTTATATTAGGTACGTAAAGGTTATACCTTATACCTTTAAGGGTAGTAGTAATCTTTATATTAGGAGGGGTTAGGCCTTTAATAGGTAGATTATAAATAAGGTGTAAAGACTTATGCTAAGTACGTAGTAATTTAAGGAAGTTAATAGTATAAAGGGGATAATTATTTATATTAAGGTATATAAATATAGTAATTAGTATATTTATAGTAGTAATATAGTCTTAACTTAGTAGATAGTTATAAAGGTAAGTATCTTAGTATTTATAGGGATAAGGGGGGAGGGGTAAGCTAGTATTTTATATATACCTAGGGTAGCTATAGAGTTTATTACTATTTAAGTTATAGTTTAATTAAAATCTTAGTACCTTTCTATCTATAGTTAACTATTATCCCTAATTAACAACCTATTTAATATATAGGAGGTATAGTATTACTTAGTAAGTAGTCCTTAGCCTTTTAGAATACCTACCTATACGTTATTAATTAGAGATAATAGTTAACTATAGATAGAAAGGTATTAAAATATTAATTAAATTATAACTTAAATAGTAATAAACTCTATAACTACCCTAGGTATATATAAAATACTAGCTTAACCCTCCTCCTTTATACCTATAAATACTAAGATACTTACCCCTATAACTATCTACTAAACTAAGACTATACTACTACTATAAATATACTAACTACTATATTTATATACCTTAACGTAAGTAATTATCCCCTCTATACTAATAACTTCCTTAAATTACTATATACTTAGCTTAAGTCTTTACGCCTTAACTATAATCTACCTATTAAAGGCTTAACCCCTCTTAATATAAAGACTACTACTACCTTTAAAGGCGTAAGGTATAACCCTTATATACCTAATATAAATATATATAAAGACGAATAGGTATACCTAGCCTCTTAGGGTTTAACCTTAGCTCGGTTCTTTAGTATAAAGATTAAAGGAAGAAAATTAAGGAGACTAGTAAAGGCTAATTCTAATATAAAGATTAAATTTATAGAAAAATACTAGAACGTTAGGGTAATAAATTATAATTAATTATAAGAGGTAACTAAGGTAGTTAATACTAAGGAGTAAGGGGTAGATATACCTAGATACCCCCTCCTTATAAGGTAGACCCTAAGTTATTTATAGATATATCGTATAGTAATATAGCTACGCGCGCGCGTAGCTATAGGACGTATTATATATATTTATAGAATTAAGATTAACTATTATATAATTAACGGTTAGGCCCTAACTATAACTATACGGCTACTACCCTAGTATACTTTTCTACTAATCCTATATAGTATTACTTACTAACTCTAGTAAACTATTTACTACCCTTTATCTATTCGACTATATACTCCTTTATTTTAATTAAATCGGTATCTAGGTATATCTACCCCTTACTCCTTAGTATTAGCTACCTTAGCTACCTCTCGTAACTAGTTATAGTCTATTACCTTAACGTTCTTATATTTAGCTATAAAGGCCTTTATAGAACTAGCCTTCGCTAGGTTCTTTAATTCCCTCCCCTTTATCTCTATACTAAAGAGCCTAGCTAGGGTTAAGCCTTAGGAGGCTAGGCGTATTTAGTTATTATTAGTTAAAAGGTTAGTAGACTTAGTAGATACGTAGGGGTTATACCTTACGCCTTTAAAGGCTATAGTAGTAGTCGTATTAAGAGGGGTTAGGCCTTTAATAGGTAGATCGTAGCTAGGGCGTAAAGACCTAAGCCGTTTACGTAGTAACCTAAAGAAGTCGATAGTATAGAGGGGGCCTTAACCTACGCTAGGGTATACGAATAGTACTCTAGTAGTTACTTATATAATTAGTACGATAGTAGTAGTATAGTCTTAGCTTAGTAGATAGTTATAGGGGTAAGTATCTTAGTATTTATAGGGATAGGGGGGAAGGGCTAAGCTAGTAATTTATATAACTAGTACCTAGGGTGGCTATAGAGTTCGTCGCTATTTAAGTTATAGTTTAACTAAGATTCTAGTACCCTTCTATCTATAGTTAGCTATTATCCCTGATTAATAAAGTATAGGTAGGCGTTCTAAGGGCTAAGGGCTACTTACTAAGTAATACCGTACCTCCTATATATTAAATACCTAGAAACTACTTTAATTAAATAAAGGAGATACTATATAGTTAAATAGGTAAAAGGTAGTAAATAGTTTACTAGAGTTAATAAGTAATATTATATAGGATTAAGGGAAAGGTATACTAAGGTAGTAGCCGTATAGTTATAGTTAAGGCTTAACTATTAATTATATTTTAGTTAATTTTATATAATTCTATAAATATACGTAATACGTCCTATAGCTATATGTACGCGTAGCTATATTACTATACGATATATCTATAAATAACTTAGGGTCTACCTTATAAGGAGGGGAATTAATAACCTATAGGTAGGCGTTTTAAGGGCTAAGAACTACTTACTACTATACCTCCTATATATTAAATACTACTACGTAGTAATAGCCTCTTATATCTATAACGTAAAGTCAAGCTTATCCTAGGTATAAAGCTAGCTACGGTAATTATACCTAATACTATAGACCCTTCTAATAAAGGTTATACTAGGGCGGCTTATAATTATAACCTAATAACTATAGGCTTAATCTATATAGTAGATGACTATAAAGTTAGATTGAAATACAACTTAGAGATACGTAATACGCTTATAACTAGTAGGGTCTACTATAATATAGACGATATAAGTAAAAATACTAGAGGTTATATATACTAATAAAGTCTATAAATAGGAGTAGAAGAACTTAGTTAGGTAGTTAATAAATATAGTAAGGCTAATATATAGGTTTCTAAATACCTTAGAATTTATAAAGGCTATAAAGATAGTAGGCTTAGTATTAGCCTCTAGCCCTTCGGTTTTAGAGGAATATATAAGTTATCGAATATATACTCTATTAGAGCCTTACGTAAGGTAAAGGCGGTATTATATTTATAGTAGAGTTAGGCTTTTAGCGGTTTAGGTTTTATAGGAGGGGTAATCTAACGGGAGGTACTATTTAGTTATACTAGATAAGAAGATATAGATGTATTAGTAGGCTTAGACTTTAATACGAGTTCTCTATCGTCCTTAGCTAAAAAGACTTCATCTATTATTTCGTACCTATCTTATAGTAAGTCTTCTTTATTTTCTTTATAATTATTATTAGATAGATAGATAAATATATAGTTTAGCCTTCCGCTATAGTTAAACCTTATCTATTAGTAGTAAGGTCTCTAGTCTAAGTAGCCTCTTAGTCTATAGGTTTATCTACTACGTATTACTATAATATTCCCTCTAAAAGATCTTAAGATAAACTATCTCTTAGTCCTACTACTACCTCCTTAAAGGTAGCTACTATCTTAGTATCTATTTTTATTACTACGTCTATTAGTATTATTCTATTCTTACTAGCTAAATTTACTACTTTAGTTATTATATCTATTATTACGCTATCTAATATCTATTAGTTTAAGGTATCTATTATAGTCTCTAGGTTTATATAAGTTATAAACTGGGAATACTTCCCTATTACCGTCTTCCTTATTAGATTACTCTTCTATCTAATATACTATAACTCTTCTAATAGAATTAGTATTTAGGTGTTTCTTAATTAATTTAGCCTTATCTTATACCTCTCTAATAAAGGAGTTAATTATTATATTAAGGCTTAGTTTTAGAACGTAGACTACTAGTATACTATTAAGTTTTAAGTAGGCCTAGTTTAGTTATATAAGAGGGTTAGTTATTCTAGTAGCTATAGATAGCTAGGTAATATCTAATATAAATTTCTATAAGTCCTTACTAAAGTAAATATTAAATTTACTATACTTATATACGTTAAGTAATTTAAGTACCTTAGCTACGTTTATAGTAAATTACTAACGTAGTAGTCTACGCTAGGCTAATAGCCTACCGTAAAGGTAGTCCTTTTCGTCTTTAGCTAGAATAGCGTACTATACCTTAGCTAATCTAAGGAGTAGTTAGAGAAGACTCTTTACTACTATATCTTATTTCTCGTCGTCGTCTACTTAGTCGTTAATAGAGTCTAAAAATACGTTAATATTAGTCTAATATATATCCTTCCTAACTATATAAACCGACGAAGTAACTAAAGTAGTATCTAATTTATAGTCTAGGTAGAAATAGCTATAGGAATAGACCTTCTAATAGCCCTTTAGGGAACTATTATTACTATTATTAGCTTAGTTAGTTACTTATACTACCTATAGCTATACCGTAGCTTATAAGACTTCTAAAATGTTAACTAATTATTATATTAAGGTCTCTACTATAGCGGGAGTACCTATAGAGTACTCTCTAGTATTAATACTAGAGCTAGAACTATTATCTCCTATATCTATATATATTATTAGGTTAGAATATAGTTCCGTCGACGTAAACCTATCTATTAATATTATTACTATATTAGAGGGTTTTTTAGCTTACTCGTTAAGGGTTAGTTAATTTAAGGTATCTACTATCTAGTCTATCTAGCTACCTATCTCCCGTTCTAGTATATTCCTAATTAAAAGGGGGTCTAAGTTCTCTAGTAGTAGTATTCTAACTATATCGACTACGTTTATTAATTTATTAATTAAAATCCAGGATTTATACTTATCTACTAAGTTAAAGATATTATTTTAATCTAATTTAGTCTTTACTACCTAATATAATAGGTCTCTATTCCTATCTATCTTTTTAGCTTTCTATAGTCTTTTATAGCTCGTAATATCTTTAATCCGTTATTATCTAATTACCCTCGTAATAGATAGGAAAAGTAATTAAGGATAATAAGGATCGACTACCTACTTAGCTAGATACCTTAAGAGCTTAGACTACGGTCTTAGCTCTAACTATTATCTAGTTATCCTTCTCTATAGTAGCCTAATAAATTATTATTTTTATAGGATATTAACTCTCTTACTAAATACGACGACTAAAGTAAGGTCGTTAAGGGGTACTTAGAGGGCTTCCTAGTTATAGCCGTCTACCTAATAGGCTAGGTAATAGGCCTATAGATAGTCCTTAGACGCTAATCTAGATATAAGTATATCTAATACTAAGACTAAGACGACTATTTAATCTACTAATTACTAGGTAGATTTAGGAATACCTCTAAATAAAGGTTCTAATACTATAATATAATTAATAGAAGTAGGATCTTATTAATAATTTTAGGTTAAGGGAGTAGGTTTAGGAGGGTAGGGAATTTTAGTAGGATTAGGTTAGGGTAGTAATCTATATAGGGGTATTAGACTATAATCTTAATAATAATAATAAGGGGTAGAGTACCGCCCTTTATTAGTAGAATATTATTTAGATAGGCTAATTAGTATTTTATCGTATTTTTTTTAATAGAATTCGGAATAAGATAATAGTAGGACTATTAGAAGTCTAGTTACTACTATTTATTAGGGACTAGTTAGGTGCTAGAATGTAGTATATAAGAACCTTATATTCTCTAGTCTATAGGTTCTAGCTAGAGAGGGTTAGGTCCCTCTGGCTACTAGCCTAACAGTCCGGCCGAAGTAGCCTCAGGCCAGAATACCTTCTAGCGGCCGGAGTAGCCTCAGGCCAGAATGCCCTCTAGCGCCTAATACTACGCCTAGTACTAGGTAGCCTATACGCCTACCTCTAGGTAATCTATACGCCTACGGCCTCCTATATCGTTTTTTAAGTACCTCCTACTATATAGATAGCTATAGAATATACCGATACTTTTCCGTACTTCTTTATCCCTATGGGTTATATATACGTTTACGCTGTACGCTCTATTATTACTATAATGATTTCTATATCTTTATTAATAGCTTTATTTCCTATATTAATTAATACTACTATCGTTAATTTTAGCCTTAATTTAGTAGAAAGCTCTATCTCCAATATTAAGAGGTTGAATTCCTTAGTATAATACCTATCCTTATATATTCTCTTAGCTACTTAGTTCTACTACTAATACGCCTTAAGTATTAATACCTACCTATAGTAATCCCTTCTTCTTACGTATTATTTAGACTTATAGCTAATAATAGCTACGTAGCCTTATTAATAGGTCGCAAGACTTATTAAGAAGTCGAATTATTACTAACTATAACCTATTTAGCCTATTTAATATATAGGAGGTACGGCATTACTTAGTAAGCAGCCCTTAGCCCTTAGAACGCCTACCTACGCATTATCAATCAGGGACAATAGCCAACTATAGACAGAAGGGTACTAAAATCTCAGTCGAACTATAACTCAAATAGCGATAAACTCTATAGCTACCCTAGGTACTAGTTATATAAAATACCGGCTTAGCCCTCCCCCCCTATCCCTATAAATACTAAGATACTTACCCCTATAACTATCTACTAAGCTAAGACTATACTACTACTATAAATATACTAACTATATAAGTAACTACTATATTTATATACCCTAGCGTAGGTAAAGGTCGCCCTTATACTATTAACTTCCCTAAGTTACTACGTAATTAGCTTAGGTCCTTACGCCTTAGCTATAATCTACCTATTAAAGGCTTAACCTCTCTTAATACGACAACTACTATAGCCCTAAAGGGTATAAAGTATAACCCCTATACGCCTAGTATAAGTATACCTAAAGATACCTAGGTACGCCTGGCCTCTTAAGGCTTAACCTTAACTAGGCTCTTTAGTATAAATATTAAAGGAAGAGAATTAAGGAGACTAGTAAGGGCTAGTTCTAATACGAAGATTAAATTTATAGAAAAATATAAGAATATTAAGGTAATAGACTATAACTAGTTATAAGAGGTAGCTAAGGTAGCTAATACTAAGGAGTAAGGGGTAGATATACCTAGATACTACTTTAATTAAAATAGGGGAGCTAGGACTATTAGTATATAGTCGAATAGGCCCCTCCTTATAAGGTAGACCCTGAGTTATTTATAGATGTATCGTATAGTAATATGGCTGCGCGTGCGTAGCTATGGGATGTATTACGTATATTTATAGAATTATACGAGATTAACTATTATATAATTAATAGTTAGGCCCCGACCGTAACTATACGACTACTACCCTAGTATACTTTTCCCCCGATCCTATATAGTATTACTTACTAACTCTAGTAAATTATTTACTACCTTTCGCCTATTTAACTATATACTCCCCTATTTTAATTAAATTAATATCTAGGTATATCTACCCCTTACTCCTTAGTATTAGCTACTTTTACCTCCTATAACTAGTTATAGTCTATTACCTTAACGTTCTTATATTTAGCTATAAAGGCCTTTATAGAACTAGCCTTTACTAGGTTCTTTAATTCCCTCCCCTTTATCTCTATACTAAAGAGCCTAGCTAAGGTTAAGCCCTAGGAGGCTAGGCGTATCTAGTTATTATTAGTTAAAAGGTTAGTAGACTTAGTAGATATGTAAGGGTTATACCCTACGCCCTTAAGGGCTATAGTAGTAGTCGTATTAAGAGGGGTTAGGTCCTTAATAAGTAGATCGTAGCTAAGGCGTAAGGACCTAAGCCGTTCGCGTAGCGACCTAGGGAAGTCGATAGTATAGGGGGGGCCTTAACCTACGCTAGGGTATATAAATATAGTAGTTACTTATATAGTTAGTATATTTATAGTAGTAGTATAGTCTTAGCTTAGTAGATAGTTATAGGGGTAAGTATCTTAGTATTTATAGGGATAAGGGGGAAGGGCTAAGCCGGTATTTTATATATACCTAGGGTAGCTATAGAGTTCGTCGCTATTTAAGTTATAGTTTAACTAAGATTTTAGTACCCTTCTATCTATAGTTAGCTATTATCCCCGATTAATAACGCGTAGGTAGGCGTTCTAAGGGCTAAGGGCTACTTACTAAGCAATGCCGTACCTCCTATATATTAAATAGTCGAATAGGTAAAGGGTAGTAAATAATTTACTAGAGTTAGTAAGCGATACTACGTAGGATTAAGGGAAAGGTATACTAGGGTAGTAGCTATATAGTCGCGGTTAGGGCCTAACCGTTAATTATATAATAGTTAATCTTAGTTCTATAAATATACGTCATACGACCCGTAGCTACGCATACGCGTAACTATATTACTATATAATATATCTATAAATAACATAGGGTCTACCTTATAAGGAGGGGATACTAGGGTATATAAATAGTCCTTTAGTAGTTAGTATATTTATAGTAGTAGTATAATCTTAACTTAGTAGATAGTTTTAGGGGTAAGTATCTCAGTATTTATAGGGATAGGGGGGAAGGGTTAAGCCGGTATTTTATCTATACTTAGGGTAGCTATAGAGTTCGTTACTATTTAAGTTATAGTTTAACTAAGATTTTAGTACCCTTCTATCTATAGTTAGCTATTATCCCTGATTAATAATGCGTAGGTAGGCGTTCTAAAGGCTAAGGACTACTTACTAAGTAATGCCGTACCTCCTATAAATTAAATAGTCTTACTATAATACTATCTATCTTAGACCTTATTAATAAAGGAGATACTATAGGTATTTAGGGTAGTTAATACGATAATAAATAAATTAAAACCCTAATCAATAAATATCTAGAATAATAATAAAGGGACTATAGTATCTAAAAGTATAGAAGTAAAATATAAAGCCTTTCTAGTATTTATAAAAGTTAATACCATTAAGGCTTAAGCCTTAAGAACGATATACTAGTTAGTAACTAGATAAGATATAGATACTACACCTTTCTAATAGCCTTCTTACCAGACGATAAATGGTATTTCCTCGTAGGTAACTTAGTATATTTATATATTCCAGTTAATTATAATTAGCTATTAGAATATAAGAAGAATATAACGATTAATAAGAGCTAGACTAGAAGGGTAGTAGGAATTAGAGGAGTATTAGTTAACTTAGAGGAATAAGTAACTTTTAACTTCTTTATCCTAGAAATAGTTAGTAGCTAGTAGATAAAAGTCTTTAACTACGTTATAGTAATAGCCTAGCTAATAAAAGGACTTAGGCCGTAACTCTTATTAGGATATGAATTCCTATATTAATATAGAGTTAATATACTCTTTAAATTAAGTAAACTTATATTTAACTACTATTACGGAATATTAATACCCTTTAAGTACTAATAATAGTTAAATCTAGTTAAATAGTAAGTAGTAGTACTTTCTTAAATAACCCTACCTCTAAAGTCTATTATTAAGGTACCTATTAGATATACGAAATTACCTAGGGTCGATGAATATAGAGTTAGGTAAGAGTATACCTTTATTACGTCTAATAAGGCTATATAGTTATATATACTTTATATAGATAGCCTATAATTCGTATTCCTTAGTAATAACTCTAACTAAATACTAAAGTTAGGTAGAATACTAAGCTTAGTAGGATCGAAGATACTAAGGATAATAGATAGTTTCTAGCGGATTAGGAATTAACTAAAGCCTTATATAGGGAAATAGAATTTAAACTTACTAGGGACGTAGAGTAAGTATTAGTAGCCGTAGAAACCGACTAGGCGGATTAGAATAGTAATAATACGATACCTATAGAACTATAAGAGTTTAGGCTATTACTAGGAGTTTAAAAACTAAAATATATAAGATAAATTAAGATAAATAATAGAGTTAGTATCTATATAGATAACCCTAAATAAGTAGACTAAGTAAGAGACCTATTAGAATTATTTAATTACTAGAGGGATAGAGGTATTATACTAATACTTGACGAGGATAGAATATATATCGATTTAGTTAATAGTTAGTAATAGAAGAAGCTTAGTACTAAGGTATACCCTCTAGGCGTTAAAGATAGAAAACTACTTAGTAAGAAATTCGATAATATATATAAACTTAGACGCCTTAAATATATAAAATATCTAACACTATTTAGCTATCTAGTCTTTATAGTCTAGTGAGTCGTTAATAGAACCTATAAGGGAAGAATCGTTATCGACCTTAGATAGCTAAATAACGTCTCCGTACTAGATAAATATCTAGTTCCGTTATAAAAGGAAATAATTAATAGACTAGGAGGGAAGACCTTCTTATTAGTATTTAATATATCTCCTTTTTTCTACTAGCTACTAGTATATAGTAAATATAAAAATAGAATGATTATTACTAGCCTAAAAACGAAGTCTATCTATTAAGCCTAACCATAGAAATATCGGTAGAATTATAAAAAAAGATAATTAATAGAAATAAATCCGATAACTACTATAACTCAATTCTAGAATAGATAGAATAACTAAGAGAACGAAGATAACGTCTAAAGGAAAACTTAATCGCCTTTATAGAATAAGAAGGGCTTTTATTTAACCTAGAATTAATATTAAACTAAAAATAACTCTATATACCTAGGGTAGTAATTCTAGAACTACTAGAAATAGTTTATAATAAGAATTACTATTTCAGACTAGAGAGAATATTATATAAACTAGACGGAGTCTAGTTTAAGGGTAAGTAATAGACGATTAAGTAATAGTAGAGATACTATATAGATTACTAAGTCTTAGTAATAAGTCGTATAAAACTAGCTAGAAAGCTCTAGCTAATTTAGATACTACTACTACTATTTTATATAATAGTAGTAGACTTTACTATTAGATTACCGAAAGTTCTAATAAAGTACTCCTTTTAGTTATTACTAGGCTCGAAAGTAATAGACGCTAATATACTAATAACGTATACTAACGCCTATTCTAAGAAGATACTACTTATTCTAGAAAGTATAATATATATAGCGAAAGATTAGGTAACTCTATTTATTAGAGTACTACTATTAGTAGACTAGGGAATTCCCTCTACTATTATATTAGATAGGGATACTAAATTTATAAGGGTATTCTAGAAAGTAATCTTTATAACCCTAAATATAAGCCTACTATTTTTAACGGCCTAGTATCCCTAGATAGATAGAGTATCTAAGAAAAAGAACTAATTAGTTAAAATTGTAATCTAATACTATATAACTACGGTAGATATACCTTAGATAGATATTATATTATCCCTTTAGTTTACCCTAAATAATATAAAATAGAGAGTAATTAATTACTCCTTAAATAAGCTACTAATAGGCTTTAAGCTAATATTATCTATTAGGTAGATTAAATAAGAAGTCTTATATATCCTACTAGAAGCCTTAAAGATACTTAGAAAGCTTTATTAATAAGAAGCTAAGGCCTTAATAGCCTATACTTAGGTAGAGGTTAAAAAGGTATATAATAAGAAATACGAGCCTATCTATTTCGATATTAGAGATAAAGTAATACTAAAGCTATATAATAGATACTATATACTAGGAAGGGTACTATAGAAATAGAGTTAATAGAAGGTTAGACCGTTTAAGATTCTAAAGAAGAAAGGTAGTCTAACTTATAGACTAAAGTTCCTAGAAGGATAGAGAGTATATAACGTAGTATTAGTTAAATAACTCCTCTTATTCCTAAGAGAATTAGACCTATAGTCGCGTAGACCGATAGGGGGTAAACTACAAGTAACTAACGACGATAGTAACTTCTATAAAGTTGAGGTACTAGTAGCTAGAAAGATAGACTAGTACTTAAAAAAGCTAAAATTAAGATACCTTATTAAATAGAAAGGCTAGGGATACGAATATAATTAATAGATCTATAAAGCTAATATACTCTATATAGCTAACGATCTAGTAAAAAGGTATGAAGATAAGTATCTAGTACGGGAAGAGGAGATCTAGAAACTAGGTATTAAGCTACTAGAGTTTAAACTAGTTAATAAAATCCTAAAGACGAATATTAAGGTTAGGCTATTAGTTAGGTAGAACTAATAAGCTTAGGTATTAACCTCTTATTAACCTCTTTTAGATAGGGACTCTAGCCTAGTAATTAATAAGAGACTAAAGGTCCTACGACTACCTATAACTTATTCATATATAAGAATCTACATATAGACCCTAACCCGGCATAGGGTAATAGTATGCGCCTAGGATACCCCCCTTAGGGGACGTAGGTTCGAACCCTGCTGCCGGTAAAATTTTCTGCAAGAGGGCCTTATACCTAGGGTATCTACTACCTCTTAACGAAAATACCCGTATTACCTACGTTAACGGTAGAAGAATTAGGTAATCTAGTTAGTAGTACAGTACGATACTATATTAATACTATAGTAGTACTAATTTTTACAGTATATATATAGTATATATACTATAGATACCCCTACTAACTAAGTTTAGTTATCCTCCTAACTAAGAGCTAAGCCTTATTAAGTTATCCTACTAAAAGAGTAGGAATCTAAGCCGATAAAGGGATATATAAGTTTTCCTATAGTAGTATAGTTCTTAGGTCCTAATAGGTATAGTTAAAGTTCTACTACCTCTACTATATCTTCTATTACTAGTTCTATATATAGATATATAGTATATAATATAGAGGTACTCTACTACGTTAAATAGACCCTAATAAGAATTACCTCTCTTAAATAACTCTTACTATAATCCTTTAACTCCCTACCTAAATATATCTCTAATACTTCTACCTAAATATACCTCTAATACCTCTACCTAGACGTACTTACTATACATCTACCTAAATATACCCTTATACTAACTATAACTATACTACGAATATACCCTTATACTAATAACCCTAAAATACTACGACTTAAGCTCCTAATATAAGTCGAAATAGTAGCCTACTTAGGCTAGAGACCCGTAAAAGCTCCTAGAAGAACGTATCTTAGATATAATAAGAATATATACCTACTAAAATATATCCTAAGACTAATACTCCTAAGACTAGTAAAATTAAAGAAGTATAACTCCTAGTATTACTTATAGGAGAAGTAAATAGGTTTAAAGATAAAGAAGACCTTATATATAAGTAGAGGGCCCTAATAAAAGAGTCTATTATTAATCCTACGTACCTACTAGCCTTACTTACTATAGAGGTAAATAAATCTAATACTAATAAAGATCTATCTTATACTAAAAGAAAAGACTTTCTAGAGATTATTAATAAACGTACTTAAGATAAGAACCTACCTCTAATACCCTAGAAAGAATACCTAGGAGCTAGATTTAGGAAAGGCGACGCTCTAATTTCTATCCTTTTAGAATTATCTTCCTCTAATAAGGAATACTTAAGTAAACTATTTATTATACTATTTAAAACCCCTCCTTATAAGGTAGACCCTAAGTTATTTATAGATATATTATATAGTAATATAGCTATACGCGTATATAGCTATAGGATATATTATATATATTTATAGAATTAAGATTAACTATTATATAAGGGAATCAATAGACGGGTATAACGTTTTAACTATACGGGTATAACCTTATATAGGTATAACTTTTTAAGCCTTCTAATTAGTCAGTTAGAATATTACTAATTAACGGCTACACCTCGACTTTAACCTAAGGTACTACCTATTACGACCTGGCTATTCCTCAGGGAAGAACAGTCAGTAAGACGTAGGTATTTACTAATAGAAGCTTAGGTAGTAACTCTAAGACGGGTTAGTATCGTAAGGCGTTACGTACTCGTTATAATAAATATAAGGTAAGACTTAGATTAATTACTAGCGTAATAAAAGTAGGTAGCTATAAGTATAGCGATATCCCTCCTTATATACTTATCTATCCTATCCTTATTAGTTAGGTATAAGGCTATATTAGATAGCTTACTATTATATCGTAATCCTATTATATTAGATTATAGATCACGGTAATCCAAATATAATAGTAATCCCTTATTATAGATTACGGTCCCTAGTAATCCCTATTACGTAACCTAACCTTAGCATACCTTATCTTATTAGTATCCTAGGTCCTCTAATACGGGGCTACCTATAGCCGGTTTATTCGACCCTTAGTCGTTATATAATACTCCTCCTCTAGGCCGATATCCTAACGGCTATAAGTAGTAGGTCCCGCCTAGAACCTAGTTAGTTTATAGTTTCCTTCTTTCCTAACCCTAATACGATATCTAGTCGTACCTATAATCCTTCGTTAAAGAAAGCTATTAAGTACGCTAGCCTTACGTCCCTAATTAAGTCGAAAGGCTCTCTTACCGATATACCCTATACTTAGTATTTTCGGAAGGGTTTATAGTACTAATTCCTTAGGTAGTCCTCGTAATACGGGGAGTATATAGAGCGAGCTTGTTAATGTAACGGCCTCCTAGTATTAGCTTCTCGTAGGTACCTACCTTCCCTAGGTAGCGTAGTATATATTACTAACGTTAGCGTAGTTACGCGCCTTTCGAAGACTAAAAAGAAGTTAGAAGAGGACGAGGAGGCTATAGAGGAGGCCTTAGCTAAGCTATAGGAAGATCTATTATACGCCGTAAATCGTTTACGGTGTATTTATTAGATTAAGAAAAAGGTTAAAGAGCGTAATAATAAAGCTTTTCGTCGAGGTATCTAGGAGTTAAATAAGGAAGATAACCTACTTCCTACCTTTAATACTTACGAGTATTAGGTAGAGAGTAACTTAGTATTTATAGGCGTAACTTCTAACGTAGACTAGCCCTCCTTAGGTTTAGGGGAGTTACTAGAGGAGTTAAGTACTAGTAGAACTACTATAGTAACTATAGGTAGTTTAAGTTCTTAACTAGTTCCTATATATTTTCCTCGTAGCTATAGTTCTTCTACTTAATTAAGTATTCCTCTTAGTTATCTCTTATTCTATAGTCGATAACTTTCTCGACTTCGTATTTATTTGTATCCTCGACTTCTAGTTAGGTTTCCGTAGGGATATTATTAGGTATTAGTTCGAGGAGTATAACGTAAAATATAAGGTATATCTTTATAGTCTCTAGTAATAAGAGGTAGGGTAGTAATTAGTATCTAAGAGTTTCTTAAAAACTTTAAAGGGTCTAAGTTTTTTAAAATCTAGTTTATTATTTAGCCTTTTAGTTTTAATATTCTAGTAGATAAGGTAGATACTATCTCCCTCTTATAAGGATAGTCCCTTTATCCTTTTCTTATTAGCGTAGTATATTATTTATATATAGACGTATTTAAGATTAAATTTAATTTATTTTTAAATATCGTAGGTATTCTCTACGAGCTTTATTACTTGTAGTATATCTAGGGCTTCTCGTAGTTCTACGTATACTATAGGGTTATACCTATAGTTAGCGTAGAAGGGTATCTTTCTCATTAATTTACTTAGTAAGCTATTATACGCGAATTATACGATTAGTAGTAGTTCTACCTAGTCGTCTTATAGGTAGTTAATATAGTAACGGAGGTATTATTCTAACGTTTAATTAGTACGTTCCGTTTATCTATCTATCTAAGGATAAAATACTATTAAGAGCTTATATTTCGTTCCTAGTTAGGCGATAAGTAATTTCTAGAAGTTACTCATTAAGAGTTTATCTCGATTTAATACGAGTTCTTTTAGTAATCCGTATTATCTAATTATATTATATAAGAAGACGTATACTAGGTCTCTTACTATACCTATTACCTTATAGGGTAGAAAGTAGGAGTACTTAGTTAATTAGTCGATAACTACTAGGATATTATCGTACTTAACTCCTATTAGAGGTTCTCTAGAAGGTAGGAGGCTAGTAATAAAGTCTAATAAAACTAAATCCTATACTTTATTAGGGATTAGTAATAGTCTTAATTCTCTATAGGTCTTATACCTACTTACTTTACTTTTATAGTAGAGGTTATAATTATAGATAACTTCTGTTACTTACTAGTAGGTCCCTTAAAATTCGTAGTATTACCTAAGTTATATATACGTTTTTATAACTCCTTAATATCTATATACCTTAACTAAGTATACTTTCTAGATAAGTTCTTAGGTTATTTCCGTAATTTCCCTTAGAATAACTCTAGTAGTTATTACGATACTTTTATAGTAGGGAATTATATTTCTTTCTTAGTTACTAGCTAGGATAGTATTATTTTCTAGTAGGGTAACTTATTCGTAGTTACTCTGTCTACTTAGAATATCTATACGACCGTTCTTAGAACCTTTACGATAGATAATTCTAAAGTTAAACTTTAAGAGGAATTCCGACTATTAAATCTATTACTTATTAAGTTCCTTAGACGTCGTAAAGTATACTAAGTTTTTATAGTTAGTATAGACCTAAACTTTATAGCGTACTCTAGAGAGGTATATCTCTTCTATTCTTAGAATACTTTAATAATAGCTATAAGCTCTTTATCGTAAATCTAGTAGTTAAGTTCGGGACTATAGAGTTTTTTCGAGAAGAACGCTACTAGATATAGGTATCTTTCTTTATCCCTTTATCCTAGTTATCCCCCTAGCGTATAGTCTAATATATCTATTTTAACTTTAAAGGGTTCTTTTAGGTTTAATATATATAGTACTAGTTTACTAAGGATTACTTTAATAATTATCTAGAATACTTTCTATTCCTTATTACCTTAAGTAAACTCTTAGTCCTTACCTATAAGGTTAGTAAGGGGTATAGTAATCCTACTATATCCTTTAAGGAAACGTCTATAGAAGTTAATAAATCCTAGGAAACCTCTTACGTCCTTAACGTTCTTAGGTATTAGCTAATCCCTAATTACCGATATCTTAGATTCTTCTATCCGTATTATTCCTAAGGTAATTATAAAGCCTAGGAAATTAACTATCTTATAATAGAATTTCGCTTTCTCTAGTTCTATAAGTAACTTTACTTTATATAGTTTCTATAAGACCTCGTAGATATACTTCTTATACTCTTCGAGGGTCTTAGAGAAGATTAAGATATTATCGAGGTAAACTACGACGAAGACGTTAAGGAATTCTCGTAAAACGTTATTAATTATACTCTAGAAGGTTACTAGTATATTAGTAAGGCCGAATAGTATTACTAAGTATTTATAATATCCTCGCCTTATCTAAAACGTAGTCTTCTATTCCTCTCCTTCTTTTATCTAGACGAGGTTATATATACCCTTAAGGTCTAAGGTAGTAAACTACTAGGCCCCTATAAGTACGTCTTATAGTTCAGAGATAAGGGGGAGTAGATAGTAATTCTTTATCGTAATATTATTAAGTTATTAGTAATTAATATATAGTCTTTCTTTTCTATTTTTCTTAAGTACGAAGAGGATTAGGTATCTAGCCGGTAAAGTTAAAGGTTAGATATATCCTTTCCGTAGGTTATCTTAGAGGTACTTATCTAAGGTATCTATTTACCTAGGGTTAAGTCTATAGAGTACATTAAAGCGTAGGAATTTTCCTTCTTTAATAGGTATTTCGTAATTATAATAGGTATATTTAGGTAACCCTATTTCTAATTCCTCCCGGAAGAGTTCTTTATAGACCTAGTACTCCTTAGGTACGTCTTTAAGTCGTTTTCTTTATTCTAGTATAAGCTCCTTTAGTAGCTATCTATATAGGTACGCCGTTATTTACTTCGTAAAGGCTATATAGGGATTACTTAAGAGCCTACTCTTAGAGCTTTCCTTAGAGGCTAATCGTTCCTATTAGACGTAGCTAGTTATCTAATCTATCTATAGGTTCTATTATTTAAGCTATAAGATTCCTAAAATAATTAGTTTATCTCCTATATTAGTAATATTAAATATAATATATCCTAGATAGTAGTAGAATAATACTTAGAGGGGCGTAGTCTCCTTATCTATAGTTCCTCCTCTATAGGTGACGGCTTATCCTTCTACTATACTAAGTTAGTATAGTTCCTTCTTTCTACTCTATAGTAACTAGTATTAGTTTATATAGTTAGGGGAAATATAGTCCCTTAGGCGCTGCTATTAAAGAGCGTACGTACCTATTATCCTTTTACTTAAATATAGAAGTAGAGGTAACTTAAGTCGTAAGTCGTAGTAAAGTAAATATTTCTTACTTCTATTAGTCGTTACTTTAGTACGACTAACTCTTACTTTTTCCTAAAGTTAGGGAATTAGATATAGTAACCGTAATCCTACTAGTCCTATATTCTAGGTCGGCTTAGAGTATTTCTTCCTCTTATAGCCGTCGTTAGAGGTAAATTACTTCTTCCTTTAGTCTAGGGAGGTTATAGATTTTCTCTTCTACGTAAATCTAGTAGTCGACGTTATTATACTAGTACTAAGTAATGATCCCTTTCTAGTATACCTTAGGGTATTCCCGGCTTAAGGTAAAGATTGCTAGGGGCGTATAGATAATATAGGCGTCGATAGCCTAGTAAGGTAGGTCTTTAGCTTATCTAGGTTTACTCTATAGGCCTTTTATCCTTCGTAGAAAGAAGTTAGACTCTACTTTATTAGGAAAGTATATTCTATAGTTATCTTATACGTATTCTACCTAGAATATAGTAGCGTATAGTTTATCGTTTATATTAATAGACGGATAATCTCTAAACCTTAACCTCGTAGGGTTAAAAGGTTTATTCGTAGTAGTATCTAAGTCGTATCCTAGGTATATAATTTTATTTAGGCCTACTTATAGTATCGCTAGACCTTCGTCTTCTAGTCCTTCTAGGCTATCTTTATTAGTACTCTTACTACCTAAGGTACTTTCTAGTTTATCCTAGGCTTCTCGTAGTTAACGCTTTCGTTTAGCGTATCATTACTAGATTTCCTTAGGATCTAATATCCCGTAGGGTCCTTCGTAGTCTAAGGCCTAGGCCGTAATTATTAAGGGAAGTAGTCTACTAGGTCCTTTAAAGGGGAATCCTATAGTAATTACTTCCTTCTCGAGTAGTCTAGCCCGTAGTAAGTACGTCTATCCTAGAGGAGGTTTAGGCTCCTCCTAGGTATCTTTCTTCTAGAAGTAACTAGACCTTCTAAGTTTTTCTATAGGTAACTCGGTTAGTAGGGGTTATAGTCTTTAAGGTCGTTATAAGGCTCGTCGTAGGGTCTCGTCTTTAGACGTCAGTTTATCTTTAGTATTAAGGGGAGACTCCTTCTTACATCGTACTTAGAGTATAATAAGGGTTTTAACGACCTTAGGTTATTTAGGAAACTATCCTAAGGCTTCCTTAGCTTTAAGATAAGTTACGTACTTATCGTTATAGTAAGTTACCTAATTAGTTTACTTATAGGGTAGTAGCGTAATATAAACCGTATTATTTAACTACCTTCCTTCTACTAGTTTCTAGTTTTTCTTCTACTAGTATTCTTATACTATATAGCCTAGTTTTCTATAATTATAGTACTTTCGATTAGTACTATTAGTCTTTAGTTTCTCGTAATAGGTATTATTAAGTTCTATAGGCCCTGTATAGTAAGTATTTCCCTAGGATATAGGTTTATCCTAGCGTAGCTTACCCTAGTTAGTACGGTACCTACGGTATCCCTAGGCAGGGGTAGACTAGTATCCCCCTTTCTTAATCCGTCTTTTATACTAGCGGTCGTCGATCTTAACGGTAAGGCTAACGTATTCTATTAGGGTATTAGGTCAGTCTTCCCTAACTAAATCGTCTTTTACTAAGTCCTATAGCCCTTTATAGAACTAGGCTATAAGAGTAGTCTTACTCTATCTAGTTATTCTAGAGGCAAGTAGACGGAATTCCGTAGCGTATTTAGTAGTAGGTCCCGTCTAGCGTAATTTAAGGATTTTACGCTTATTCTAGTATTCCTTATCGATATCTCCGAAAGCGGTATAGAGGGCGGCTTCGAATCCTCCTATAGTAGAGTAGATTTCTATAGTAGTATTACGACCTAGCTATTCTTCAAGAGAGGAATAGTTAGTAGCGACGTAGGTGTTTACTAATAGAAGCTTAGGTTATAGTACTAAGACGGGTAGGTATCGTAAGGCGTTACGTACTCGTTATAATAGATATAAGGTAAGACTTAGATT